>JANFAE010000502.1:0-69427 GCA_024613145.1 Pisolithus marmoratus | reverse complement strand
CCTGACTAAGTATCTACCTGTGGCTTCAACTTGTAGCCCTTCTCATGCTATCAAAGTGACTCCACTAATTTCGCCAGCTCTTTTAAGGTCCCGAGTATTTTCGGTAGGGTTATCTCAGGCAACCCGAATCAACCATCGACGCTTGCTTGCGAGGTCTTTCGGTCGCTTCAATATCGCGACTCTGATCTACTCTAATCCACGATCATTCTCGAACTGGAAAATGGATGTCAACATCCACTCTATCGCGGTACCTGCTAGGGAAGAAAACTGAATTTCTCCGAGACAATGGTCGTGGTTGGACGATAGTGACGGGCAACGAGGCAGGGGGTAGGCAAGCGTCTTCTGACGACTTGGGACCACAACTAATCATTGATCGTCCCCGGTCGTATAGATCTGGATACTATTGCAAGTTCCATAGGCTACGCCTGGTACCGATCCCATACTGAAGCTCAAAACACCGGGAAAGGCAGTTGCACTGATGCCTCAACCTCGCTCGGATTTTTATCTCAGAGCAGAGAATATCCACGCATTAGCAACGGCCGGTGTACACGATCCATTTGACGAGCTCCTTTGTCCAGAGGATTTGCCACCTGACCATAAATGCACAGACTATGCACTGGTCGATCATAATAGTATGGACAACTCCTCGCCAAATACACGAGTGGTAGCCGTCATCGACCATCACGAGGATGAGGGCAAATACCACGATACAGCTTCTCCCAGAATTATCGAACCAGCTGGGAGTTGCACCTCCCTCGTTACCAGAATTCTCATGTCTGGCTCTGGTCACACTTCACTACCCCGAGATCTTGTGGGCCTACTCCTGAGCGCCATTGCCATCGATACCAAGCTTTGAAGAAGGGGGGGAAAGCACTTGAAGTAGACCGTGTGGCTGCTGCCTGGCTGCTTGGTCGTGTGAACCTGACGGAGCCAACTTCACATGTCGGGGAAATTCGGACAACTAAAATGCCAACAGACAGATTTATCTGTCCAACAGGGGATTATAGGTCACGATGGGTTACGCAACCTTGCAGATACTCTAAACTCGAAGAAACAGGCGGTTTCTCACTTGAGCACAAGGGATCTCCTTCGACGAGACTCTAAGAAATATACCTTGAAACTGTCCCCATTTTTAAATCAGGAAAATGGCGTATCATACAGGTGGAACTGGCAACGGTTCCCTTACCGTTATTGGCGTTCTTCAACTCGGGGTCTACAGCGGTGCTAACTGCCACCACATCGTGGATGGATGAACGTGGACTGATAATTCTCGGAGTCCTTACGACATATCGCAGCAAAAAAGACAAAGGAAGACGAGAACAGCTGTGGATCGTCAGGGCATCGGGTGCGCCACAGCAACAGAGATTAGCTCAAGCTCTATTTGATGGCCTAGAGGCGGAGGCGAGCCTCGCGTTAAAGCGTCGCGGGTTTACTCGGTATGGTCTTGGTGGAGGAGGAGATACCACAGGAAATGACGAAGACGGAGCGATGATACCTCCTCTCACGATGGCTCCACTGGCGAACAGGCAGCCAATGCAGTCAGCGATTCGCCTTTTGGCCCCACATTCATCGCACGGGTCTATAAGCAGAATAACACGCATGCCACTCGTAAACAGGTTGCACCACTCTTAAAACGCATCCTGGAGGGATGAGTTTTTAGGCTCTTGTAAGTTGTCACAGCCAATTTATGTATGTAAGCGAATGGAATACCGACGACACCATTATGTAATCTCAGCAAACATCCACACTCCCCTGAGCTCTTCCACACGTTGAGCCATGGTTAACCCACCATCACGGCAGCAAATTCTCCGTCTTTATGGTTCTACTCTACGTGCAGCTAGGTCGTTCAGTTCCTACAATTTCCGCAGTTACTTCGTGCGGAGAACTCGGGAAACTTTCGGAACATGCAGGTAAGATCCAGTCAACACAAGCAGGAAATTCTGTAATCGACGACGCTGTGAAGACCGAACAGGATTCAGGAAAGCTTTCTCAGGCGTATAATGAGGCTGTAAAAGAATTGGCGGTCTTGAGACGGAGTGCTATGGTCAATCAACTGTACGGAGGCTGGCGTCTCGTGGTGGAGGAGCAAAGTGGAGTCAGGGAAAGGGGTGAAAACTGAACGGCACATTCCTGGTTTTCGATTTTCGAACATGTATTATGATGGTCCTTTAAGTGCGAGTCGTTACTTTACTCCAGCAGCTCACGCTATGTGAACAGGGGTTCCCGGGGACGTCTTGCTCTGGGTGCCAATGAGGATGGTACTAGCCTAGCAATCTACAATCCCAAAGTGCATGGTCACTTCGGCCAACACCTGTCTCGTTTTTGTGTTAATTGGAACTTCTTTTGCGATCTATCTTGCGAAGTGATAGGTGCGGTCGTGGATATCAATTACATCGTTCTCCAACACAAGAGCCAACGTTGTCCTGACATGTAGTGAGTGGGTTGTTCATGTATTTGCTGTACACTGGCATATTCGGAGGGAGGTTCGAAACAAAGTGGTCGTGCCTACCTACTGATTGCGTCTCGCGCTAAATCTGGACCATCTTCTAGATTCAGAGGTAAGAAATTTCCCTGATAGAAATCTTCCACTTTCCGCATATACAGGTCGTGCCCTCCGAGTGGATGTCTCGGATATAGTCACAAGTAGATCCACGTAAGCTAAGGGCAGATGGATTTATTCAGTCATGGACCGGTTGAGATGTAGCTGGCTTGCTGTAGCCCCATCTCGCTCTGACACTCTCGGCTCGTGGCTACCTAAGAATCGTGGGCTATGACTAAAACACTCGTCCCCGTGCCATCTTTATCTCAAGAGCCAGATGTTGATCGCCTATCACCAGGCCACCCAATCTTTGTTCCTGTCGGGCCGTTTCTGCGACGTCATTCCTCCACCGGTATGTTTCCGTTCGGCTACATGACCTCAATATACATCCTACGACACCTATGTCGCCGGTGTTTCCTACCACAAGACAAAAACCCCTTTAGCGAAGTCGGGTGGATTATTCGGTGGTAGTCCCGCATTCTCGTTGCCGAACGTGTTGTCGCGGTCCTTCGTCCTCACTCAGGATCATGGAAGCCAGGTGTGTTCGCGAGGGAGCACTCCAGAGGCTGATCAACCCTGTATTAAGAAACTCGGAACCAATTACTTGTCCCATGCAGACTGCTTTTCTTTGCATGGAGGACTATTCCGATTCATCCGTATTCACCGGGCCAGTGGCGACGCTTTTGCTTCCGACAGAGCTTGACTCCTACAATTGGATTGGTAGTGCCCAACTGAAAACAAGTCGCCTATCACGACATAGAAGAGTTACACACAGATGAATGGGTCATTTACCTTCGTACGGTGAGTACGCGACTGGTTCGATTTTAAAATACCGATTCGGAGATATGGCCTGTGAATGTGACCTTCCGCATCATATTCACGTGGAACCTGAACGATGGACAGTTTAACTCGCACGCAATCCACTTATCTGACTGCCTTGTTTCTCACTAGCTCGCGATGACCTGGTTGGCATTTGGTTTTGAAAGCTGAAGGGATGAGAACGCATGCTAATGTGTATGGAAACAGTTTACAGGTATTAAGTTGGCAGGCTGTCACCAAAATTTCCTGAATTCGTTTCAGAATCCACACTACACTTACTATATTAGGCTCCACCCTCTGTTTCGGCAAACGCTCATGGCAGGTGACAGCTGCTATGACTGCGGCGTCATGACGTACAGTGGAAACCAGCCACTTTTCACAAAACAAAAGACCTGTTATGTTTCAAGATGCCCGCGCTCATTCAACCACGGGGGAATTGTGTAGGCAGAAGTATGGTGCAGTAGAAGAGTTGCTGTTTCCTGTAAGATTTGGGGGCATTTGCTTAAGAATGAAAGTGCTGACTTACGAGTTGCCGAGGTTGTCAAAACCATGATCCACCCTGGGATATAATAGCCCCTGTAATAAATACCCACCTATGTAAAAGAAAATAGAGAAAGCTGTGCATTGTACCGGACTCTCAACTCCTGTTCCATCACTTATCCGCGCGGAGTCAACTGAAGTCTGAAGCAATCACCTTCCCCACCAGTGATGCTCGGGATCTGTACAGGCGGTCCTCAAATGCGCCTGGTGTTCAAGTTATTCAATCGTCCGTGTGTACGGCAGGTTCATTTTTTTCAACTGTCATTCAACTGACTAGTGCTGTCACCTTGACACCCATCGACCCCTCCAAGTATCACATAAACGTCCGACCGATATTATTTTTTGTTGTCATCCGCCCGGTCAGTATGCTACATTCGCTTTCATTTTATGCTTCTTACAGGATTTTAAATACCTAAGTAATCCAAGGTCCTCGGAACAAAACGCTTCCTTTCATATATCACCTCCAAACTACTGTTTACAGCGACAGTTGGCGAATGAGGAACGTTGAAGGGAGGGTGAAACATTATCAACTTCCATACCGGGATTGTCATTGTGATGACTATTTGCCGAGCTTATCTTCATAGAGAACTGAACGGACATGAAAGCAGTGAGAGCGCCAGAACCCACTTTATCATTCGACACTAATAATACTCGCCCTTCTTCCATGACAGCGACCACAGGTTGTGACAGGCTTGCGTTCCTCTGGCAGTTTGGTCACTCCTTTGAGCTGTGTGCGCAATCCTTGGCGCTTGTCGCTAACCACTCGGTCCCGGAGGCACTCGCAAAAAAAGCTCCGCACTTGGTTCGGCTGTGCGTACGCGTACACCGTGTGGACCATCCTACGGAATTGCAGTTTCTTTTTACCTTCTCGTGTCTTCCAGCCTTCAGCTTCAGCCTCCAACCTAGTTCCCCACAACGGATGCGCGCGATTCGTCTCTACAACCAGTAATCCCCCAGGATGTCTGGTACAGGGTTGGACCAGCGTCCCCGTGCGAAAACGTCTGACCTCGCAGACTTTTTCCGTCCAACGCATGGATCTCGTCATCCCCCGAAAAATGTAGTCGCTACTGAACCCAGTACGACTTCATCGTCAGAGAGGTCTGTCGCGTCGAAATCACGGCGTTCCATGCTTCCTTTCTTGAGACGGAAGAAGTCTACGGAGGAGTCCGCCACACTGTGTCCCAGAAAGTCAACAGTGGAGCACCGTCCAGCGAATGTCGTCCGTCGCTCTTTAGGAAATGGGTACGTACTCGAGTTCATCTGTGTACGTCAAGCCTGCGGGGTTGTTCGCAGAGGATAGGATCTTTGCGGTGTCTTTACCCCCGCGGTTTAGCTTTCGCCTTCTCGAAGCTACCTATTCACACGATGTGGATATGGCTTGCTTATGCCTCAACCGATAACCATGACATCGGACTGACCGCTAGATTTCCAGGCACACAGTGATAATGATCACTCCTTCAGTGGATGCCTCCTCATCGGTTGCTCCTCCCATTCCTTCCACTCTTCCGCCATTGAACGTTTCTCCTCCATCACTAGGATCCAAGTTTGCGGCACATTTCACTCCTTTACTATCATCTTCCAAATCCCGACGCGTCGCGGCTCCGAAACCAGCTGACAATCGCTCTGAACTTGTGGACACGCTTTTACCACCAGCACCTGATGGGCAACCATCTTCGGCTGAGTCTCCGCGTTCGAGTATGCAAAGTCGTTCTACTACTCCCCGACCCCAACGCACGCCGCAATCGTCCGTAGCTCCGTGCGGAGACTCGGAGGATTACTCTGATTTATTTCTGCAGCCCCAGCTTGGGAAGTCGTCGCAGGCGGCCAAGTGCGCTTCCTCTCCTACTATCTTGACTATTACGGAGTCTCCTTTAGGGGAGAGTTCAGAAACGCCTCCCGCCACTACTCTCCAATTTCCCTATCCGCCTTCCACGATTGACCGACCTTCGTTGGCCACCTCTGATGAAACTGTGGCTCGCCGTTCCTGTGATTGGTCCAAGGAGGTTGGCAAGATCCGGGACAGTGCTACGGCTCACTGGGGGCTACGGTCTGGCGCTGGAAGCGTACAAACGACTCCGCAAGGACACTTACCTGGAGACGAGCAAAGGCGCAGTCGTAGTCGCGCGCTCAGTCACTCAGGTAGTGACACAGATGCTTCTCGGGCCTATGATTCGAGTCCTCGACCATCAAGGATAGGTCACTCCAGTGCCATCCCCAGATCGTCTATCATCAAACCGCCCTCGTATCAGGGATCATCGGGGAAGATTTCAAGTAATTCCCCCGTGACCTGCTCTTTGCCTTCTCCTCCCATGTCACCATCTAGTCCGTCGAACTTTCAATCGGGCATAACGCCAACGATGCTGGCCGTCAGCAGTTCGGCTGCGCATTCTCGGTCATTTGGCATGTCTCAGCGACCACGTGCAAACACTCTGTCGTCAGCGACCTTATTGAGCAGCACACACCTTCAGTCCGGTTCTTCCACACTCCCTGCTTACCAGAAAGTATTCGCTGCGGAGAACAAAGCAATCCCTGGCATCTCCCCTGACGCTTCCCCTGAAGAGCTCCGAGAGGCACTCGTCCTCCAGCGTAAGAAGTACACTCAACTGCAGGAGTACATCATCACCATCACTAAACGGTACGAAGATGACAGAGTGACATTGGCCAAGACTATAGGGAAACTAGAACGTGACATCCGGAAAAAGACAAGGGAGATTGAGGGCCTAAGGTGGTTAGTCATCCACCATGGTGCCGTCGAAGACATAGACGCCGCTGCGAACCTAGCGCGGTCGTCACTCAGCACGCACGACGAGTCCGATAGACCCGCTACAGATCTTGAGTCCTCATCAGACATTTCCAGACATTTCAAGCCCCGTTCACCAATGGAATCATCACCCAGCGCTATCAGGACCGCTCACTCCACACGAACAGAGCTCAAAACCGACCTCAAGCATACGAGGCAGTTGTCCTCCGCGTTGGACGTGCCTTCTTCAGAAACCCCGTCTGCTGCATCTTCACAAACATCCCTGTCGCTGGCGTCACAGGCACCTTCAAAGCCGTTATCGGCGATACCTGAACGATCTTCACTACGATGTGACATTTCTCGGGCGGAGCGACAACGAGCAAAAGAGGAACGTCGTGCTGCCAGGGCGACCCGGCGCATTTCGGGTTCTTCTGCGTCGTCCCTTGCCTCTGGGGCAAACCTGTTAATGTATAGTTCTTTTACTGAGTCGCCGTCAAACCACAAGTTAGATGCGGGCAATATTGAAACACCGCGACCTTTTGGAAATGGTTGACTACGAACGCGACTATACCCTATATGCTTCAGTATGTTTGTTGTTTTTGGTGGGCGGGTTAGCTCGCTGACGTGCAGATTTAGGCCTAGTTTCTTTTTTCTTCAACTTCCGCTTCATTCCTTGCATTCGTTTCGTCTAGGCTGGACCGATCGCACAACCTCACAATACCTATCATGTTAGATGCAGCACGGCTACTCACTGGAATTTGGATGCCATTGCACAAGCTCCCGCTCGCTTCACCAGCTTTTTGCACCTACTCGTCAGTTAGCAATCCCACAACATTCTCTCGTACGTAATTCGCTTAGCTAGTATGTATCTGTATTGCGGGAACACGAGGCGCACGCCGCATAATCAAAGTCTTATGCTCTGATTTTCTGATACGTGCGAGCCTAATATGTCGATGGAACTGATGGGAATGAGAAGGGCGGATGTTATCGAAACGACTTTGTACTGCATGCTGCTTGTGACAGATGCAGAGCCACGCATCAATGCATTATGTTAATTGACTCCTTGCGTCCATGGAGTCACGTACGATTGGCGTATCCATAATTCGATTTCCCCGCTGTCCAGATTGGGGACGAGGAATTCAGGAGCATGCAGAAACGCACCACCTGAATCGTCGGGTACTGTCTGGTTCTGCTGTATGAACCCCACGATGAAACCGCATATCACTTTTATGTTTCAAGTGGACACTCCACCATTGCTATCAGTCGGCTTGAAGTTACTTACCTGAATTGGTCTTCATTGATGCAGCACTGTGGGCTCTCCGGACCCTCTCGAAGCCTGTGTAAGGGGTATAAAAGGCCATCGCACTAGTAGTTACAGGGCGTCACACCGCGCATCAACTGATAGATTTGTGATGCGCCATCAAATGAATGACTGGTTGCATGATAATGATCCGCGAAATCATGCAGTCTCATTGCCATGCCCAGATTACCGGCCAATGTTGACGCGCGAGGCAGTACATACACGCAACGTACCGGATCCAGTACTCGTGTCATGACAGCGTCATCGCCATCGCCTTGGAACTGGAATGGGGGGTTGGAACGAAGTCTGCACCTAATACGTCCGGCCTGAAATGGATTAGACAACTCCTGCCGTGCGCCATCTTCAAGTCTGCTCCATGTCAAGGTATACTTACATAGCCCCCTCAGCTCGTTAATCTAACAAATTTAGTGGTGCAAGATCAGAAGGTGGGTGTGGCCGATCGCGTACCTGACCAGTGAGTACCACAGGACTACATGGGCTGTGTCACCGCGTTGCTATGAACAGCGAAATGACCTTACATATACTATATGATCAAGTCCTTCTCACAACTTTCGTACCTCGTCTTCTTAGGTCCTGTATTGTCAACTCCCCTTTTCTTTGGTTTGGTTGACGCCGGCACTGGCTGATACTGTGACACCGTTGTTGGGACAATAGACAGGCACCATGCTCTCGAATTTCATGCGAAGGAATGGGAAGAAGAAGCGAGCAAAGCATTTGAGGGTCTTCAGGGAATCGCACCGTTTCATTCGAACACCCACGTCTCCAGAGTCTTTCGAGTCACCACAGATACTGGACATCGGCGACCAGCCTGTATACGCCCCACGAGATGGAACTCGAGGGCCGTTCGTGCAGCTAGAGATATCTACTGAGCCTTGGTTTCCAGAGGAGCTGCTTTATTCAAGGCGCAGCTCCAAAGGATCTGCTCGTAGCCCTAAAACTGTACGGGACGCAGGAGACGTATCTGGCAATTCACGCGAGGTGTGTTTCTACAAAGATACCTGTGTCTGCCGCCACGCTTTACTTAGATTTGAACTAGGATTCTCCTCGGAGGAAGTATATACCCGCTCCCATACTCATCCCAGATCCCCATGTTGACGTTCTGGTGATGCATGATGCGAAGCCCAAGGCCCCCAGCAAAGTTCCAGACCCGATTCCAAAGGACTTATATTTGAGGAACCCATCGTCACCGGGATCTTCAGAGAATATTTCAGCAATCTCGGGTACCACGCTTGCACGAGCATTGATCGCGAATTCGTTTGTGTTGTCGTCTTGTGAGCGAGTGCAATCCCGTCATCGGAGCGGAGTAGCACGCCAGGATTCCGCAACTCTGCCTTACGAACCATCCTTTCCTAACCTACCTGGAGTGGAGACTGGACGTCCGTCGTCTGTCCCCGCTGTTCCCCCTCTACCACCTAGCGCGGTCTTGGAGCAAAGGCGGACGCATCGCTTGTCTGGGACCATGGCACCGACACCATATGCCACAAAATCAGAGAAGAGGGGTGACAAGGATATCCCATGCCTGTCGACAGACTTGACCTGCACGCCATCATCGGAAATTGACCTGCGGACTGGTCACTCACATCACATATCTTCTATTTTGGAGGTCCCTTCTGCTCCTAATACCCCGACGTCGAGGATATGCACCCTCGATTCTCAGCATCAGAATTCCATGACTGCTGGTGCGGCATCAGAATTCGAGGCGCCGGGTTCGTCACACGCGGGTTCTGAGGTAGTATCTTCGCCTCCCTCCTCTTCCAGCATACCAAAAACACCTGGGTTCGCTACGGATTCATCACAAACAGACGGGTTTCAAAGCTCAGCTGAACACAGCTTGGATGAGTACTCGTTTGTACCTCCCGGTCCGCACACGGCTGCGCTTCCCCCGCATTCCGGATCTAGCGCCTCTTATGTAGCGCCACATCCCGTTAAACGCAAGAACAGCAACTTCCGGCGACGTCTTCCGAAACCTATCAGTGCCGTCGGTACTTCAAGAAACCGCAAAGGTGTGTTTTTCTCAATATCTGTTCCTAGTGTCTTGTGATACCAACAAAAATGCGCAGGCGCCCGCGGCGAGGCTCCCTATCAGCGGAACAAAAAACAGGTCAGACTGTTACCCATGCCCGAGAGTTTTTCACAGAAGACGCTATTGACACCTACGATGATGACTCAAACTAGTATTTCGCACCTTCCCCTCGTTCCTTCATCCGCAGTCTCCGCTGGTCACCTTGAAATGCCCCTTACTGCCTGCGACGTGGTTGAAGAGGATTATAGTGATTTTCTTGACTATACCATCACTATTAGTCCGGACCCACACAGTTCGTCCCAGTATACCTCCACGAGTTCCTCAGCTGGTTACCAGACATTCCCCGAGACACCAGTGTTCTCACCTCCCCTGTTCTCACCAGACCGCCGGCGCCCTCCGGTGCCATCTCTTCGGACTCAACGCCCACCACTCCCGAGGTCGACCACATTACCTTCCCCGCGCGAATATGCTGCGATGGCAACGCTGCCACGGCCCACGTTCATTAAGATGAATCTGGGGTCGTATAGGGACCATGGAGATGTTTATTCTCGTAGACCTCAGTCTATCGCTTCGCCAATTCATGGCACGTGTTCGTTTACAACAGATCCATCGTCGTTTATTTCTAAAGACCCACTACCTCATTGCGACAGTGCCTTAGATCTCGATACCCCCGCTCAGACCGTGGGTGACAGTAGGGAAAGATCTAGCTCACCCGCGCCATCAACCTCATCGATTCAGTCTACTTGCAAGGTGGACGCCGGCGAATCTGCCACCTCCGCTCCTCTGCCTGAATCCACGAACGTTTTCCCTCGTCTTCCTTCATCTTCAGTCAACCTTCCACAAACTTCACCCCCAGTACCCGGTACTGGACACTCTTCCACGCAGACCGGACTACCATCTACCATGTGTCAGTCTCAGCCAGCTCCTGAAGCAGAGATCTTGCAACCGGTCTTTGGCAGCTCTTTCTTGACCTCGATTACTCCTACTCCTTTCCCACCCGTGTCATCAGGCTCAACTCCCTCAAGGAGACACTCCCTTACTGCAGCTTCGCCATCTGCTTGTCCCTCGTCAATACCTATTTCAGCATCGTCCAGTTTCCCCTCAGAAAGGGATGGTGGGTCTTCAATACCAAATTCTCAACGTCAGTTGTTTGGTAGCCGTATGCGAATGAGGTCTCGCCCCCCTCTTCCAACCGGCCCCCGACGACCAAGTGGACCAGCTCATCCTTTTGATGACCGCACGCCGGGATCCAGGGCGCGGGGACCCTCTCAATCCAAAGTGACCTGCAGTGAAACTTGCGGAAGCAGGGATGCGTCAGCCTGGCAAAAGTTGTACGAGGTCGCCTCGCGACCTCTTCCAAGGTTTCAAACGCCTCCACTAAAATGGCGCGGACTCACGATGGAGGCAGCCCAGTGGACTCTCACTTCTGCGGAGCTGCAGGGTATTGTCTCAAGGGCAATGAAGCAATTCGCTGAGGGTTCCTCTATTCGTCTGTTGCGTTTGGAGACGTTAGACGGTGAGGTCGCTGAAGAAATACATCGTCTAGAAATGCTACACACCGACGTTAAATTTCGATACAAGATGCTCGTACGCAGGCGATGGCAACTCCTTGGGGAGCTGACTGGTCACATCGAGAATGGAGTGGTGGGACACACAGCAAGCACCGCGGTGGCAGAGCTAGCCGAGGTTACCTTGGCGCAGGACCAGTTAGCAGATGAACTTCACACCGTCGCCGAACAGCTTGCCCAGCTTGAGGGCTTGCGTGATGTTCACCACTCCAGTGCACTTGCGATGGCCCTGAGGAAGGTCAATATGATATTCTTGCGTCAGGCGAGAGAGATGCAGAAGCTCCACGAGCAGCTCGAATCTCTTGAGGCTGAGCGAGACGAGGGATGGAAACAAGCACATGATATTGCAGTGGAATGTGATACACTGATGGAGGCCGCTGGAGAACCGGGCAACAGGGCATCAAATAGACGGTCTGAGCGCGTTTCAGCCGTACGTAAGTCGTCCATGCGGCAGTCAAAAGCAGGTTTGCGGTCTATAAGTGCGTCCCGGAGGCGTTCTGCAAGTAGCGTGCGAAGCAGAGGTAGCATGTCTATTCCGTCGTCTGCGTGTAAAGAAATCCCACCTGTTCCTCCCCTTCCTCTTCATCTAACGGGGTCAGTAACAAATGGTGTTGAATCAGGTTTGGATCGAGTTAATATCAGACCTTCCTTCGCTCACAGTCTTCCAGGTTCTGTTTCATCGTGCTACTCTGGTGCGTCTGCTACAAGGGCCCTTACCCGGGCTCAGCAGGAGCTGTACGAGATGCTTGGTTTGACCTTCCAAGACACCCCAGTCTCATCCAGGCCCCCCGATTTGATAAGCTCGTCGACCACTCGTCCGTTGTCTGACCCAGATATGACCCAATCTTTGAGGGCTCGGCGCGCGCACGAGAATAGGGCCTTCTGTAGTAGTGTAATACTCGATGACGTAAGTCTTCATGTTTCGGATTTTGTTATGACTGCTGGAGGTTAAAGGTTCACACCCACTTTTAGAGAATAGCCGCTTCAACTACTTCGGAAATGATGGTTAACTAAATGCTATCCTCGCTCTTTATTATTTATTCCCGTAATTTATATTGAACTTTGTCCCAAGTCGACACACTTGTACCGTGACGTGCACAATCGCATCTGCATCAATGCATGGAAACACCGCAATTATTGCTATTTCTGTGATGCCTCAGCCTTTAATATGATCTACCATGTATATGTGTGCAGGACCATAGAGACCGCTCTCATGTAAGGAATTTGGGAAGGATCACTCGTGAATGTCTTTGTGTGACATATCACATCTTAAGTTCCTAGCCGCAGTTTTGTTTCGTGCACCGTGGAGACCACAGAAATAAGAAAAGCGGCTGTTAGATAGCACAAGTTGCGCCGAAGAGCTCAGGTGCATGTCGTCGTTGATTGTCCACATCCTGTGGTAAGGCAGCCAGATAAATGGGCTAGCCGCACTCCTCGCCTGACACTTGGATCGAGCGATCGAGTTGGTGGAGTGAGGGAAATATGAATGTCCCCTCTGTCCGCTCTGCCATGAATTTGATACACACACTAATCTTCAAATGCTCCGCCTGAAGTCCGAATAGTGAGTGTACAGAGTCGCGAAGTTGTGTCGCCTCCCTGGCCAATGCAATGTCAGCTTTGACTAACATTTGCCAAGTCGTGTTGGAGTGTCGACTGCGAGGAAGGTGTCGTGTGGGTATGGGTGGCAGTAGAGGCGGAAGGTGGCGCGAGGCAGAGGGAGATCCCTTGCGGATCGTTGTGAGGGACAAGTTGCCGTGGTTGGTGCGGTAAGTGGAGGGATTGACGTTGCTGTTATACTCTCCTCTTTTGTGAACTCCCTCTCTGCCATATCGATTTGATCCTATCTGACTGGAACAACGCACTGCGTGACAGCTGAATTGCGGCTATGCTTACGATGCAGTAGTTTCTATGGTTTCACCGTCTCATTCATACGCGGGCGGAATGAGCTAATTAATTCTGGAAGACCCCGACGTGCATGGAGAGAGCGCTGGTTCGGAGGCGGACGTGGGTCTGACCAGAACGATCGAGATGTGCGATTGTACAGATCCGAAGTGGTACCGCAAGTCTGGGGGATGATCATGCGTCGCGTCCAGGGAGCGCGTACGTGCATAGAATTCTACACCTCCACTTCTCAGAACAGACGCTCTTGCCCGGCCACGAGGCCCCCGAAATAACACGTAAGGGCTTTGAGCTTGCTACCCATCCACTCTTCTTCCACCTCTACCATCTCCGCCGAGTCTTCTACAGATGCTGATACTGGCATGTTCGAAGAAGAGGATGTGGACATGGAGGGAGCGATCAATGCTGATATCTCCTCTAGATTCGTATTCCTCGGTAGGAAATATACCACGTTGTTTGTGATACGGCGTGTGAGTTGGAAGAGGTCGGCCCCGTGGATGGGTTGGATGTAAGCGAGGCTGAATTCGGGATGGGATTCAGTACCGTTGCCGTAACCGTTCCCAATACCGTTACTGGTGCCATCAACAGCAACCACGTCCGAGTCGCTGATGTCGCTGGTGTCATGCAATTGTCGAGATATATACTCTGGACCTCCCCAAGGTGGACTTAGGAACACAATATCAATGGGTCTTCTCTTAGCATTGGCATCTGGGCCGATAGGACGAATGGCGGCTGTTGCTTCCCAACGAGCCAAGTACGAACGAGCAAACGCAATATAATCCGCAAGTACGAATTCGATGCGGTCAGCTACACCGTAGATGATGGCGTTATGTCTGGCAAGGGCGAGTCGTGTGGGGGAATTGTCCATTGCAATGACTTGTGTTGTGCATGAACAACAGACGAAGATAGAGTGACATGAAACTCACCACGATGGCACGTCTTTGCAAACGCGATCGCATTCCCTCCGACCCCACAGAATGCATCAAGGATAACGTCACATCGACATCGTTCAGCGATTTGAGAGGCGATGCGTTCCGGAGTAACGCTGTACCAGCCTTCTTCGTCAAGGAGACAACCTTGGTCGTAGAGGCTGAAGTAGCGGTGTCTTTGAGAGAAATCTAGTGGTGGTGAATGTGAAGGTAAGAGTGTGAGGAGCGTTGAACGGGAGAGTGAAGGACTGCTCACACTTCTGGAGGTGGGTGGGAACCTCGGATGCAGATTTGTAGTGCGGGACGAGCGCGAAAACATCAGACAATTGCTTTCGTACGTCGAGGGTAGCTCCACCTGTGCCAATACTGGCGTTAGCCAGACTCTTGGGCTCGCGTGGTGTCTTCTTGTTCTTGTCTGCACCGTCACCTGTTGTCCATGCTGATAAATGGCGATAAAGCTCAGAAAAACAGAGAGATATACCCTCTGAGAAAGCCTGTTTGGCAAAATGGGATAGACCCGAGTAGTTCTTGCGTTTTCCCATGTTGCAGTGGTCTTTGCCTGGGTCGATCCCTCTCACCTTCTTTTCCGTATTCGGCAAGTCTGGCCGCTCGTGCTTTCTGGTACACACATGTGTAGTACTCAAGTACTGAATTTTGGTACGTAGGCATTCGCATGCGTTATCGATGGTATGGGCTTCCACTCGAGCCAGTATGGGTTTGATACCCTGGCAGCCGCGTTTGGCTAAGTTCTTTTCCATTCTAATCGGGCGGCCATCGTGCTCACATCCGCACCAGGTGTATTTTACTTGTTTGTGCTGCCACTCAACAACGCAGATGCTAACAGCATAAATGTCACGGCCTCAACATGTCCTCTTGTCCCCACTGCGTCGCCGTTTGGTTCCGTTGCATGACCCTTTATGACTGGGTTATTTCGCAGTCTCCTAGCATCTCCACCTCCATTTGTGGTGTGTGGGCGGCGTTAAATTATGTGTACTTCAACGGATCTTGGCGACCCTCATCAGTACCATGTCCGAAATACGCTATGCGCTTGCAGCGTCCATCAACACTTTGGAAGTGATGAAACAGCTGTAGGTGTTTCAGCGCTTAGCATTTTGCCAGTTGCGTCAGAAATGCTTGCCGAGCACCCAAAGCGTTCAAAAAAGGCTGGGCCTTCAACGATACATCGTGATGCACCTACGGTATACGCAATGCGACCTCGATGGAGGAGATGGCTGAACGGAACCTCCTTAACCGTGACCAGGTAGGTAGTCGACACAATTCAAGGGAATGCATGACATACTGTAGTTCGTTGAACGTACGAGGAAAGAGAAACCCTTGCCGCCAAACGCAATATTATTATTCTTTTTCTCTTCATCCCAACTTCAAAGGGCGAATAATTATTCCACTGATAATCCAGTCTCGTGGAGTGCTCTGCCACATCCACCACATTTTTGTGATTTATCCGTTGTTTACCCATGTCGAAGTTTAATGCCACGTGTGTGATGAGAGAATGAAACTACACGAAGGCTCACATGCACTTGCAACATACGCACTCATATACCAGAAACATTTCTCCGACTGTTTACGCAGGAGACAGCCCCCTTATCTAACAACCTAGTCAGTGATCCCAGCTTGCTGTCAACACTCCTGGGCGATAGAAGAACCCGCCCTTCCACCTCATCAGTGCAACCTTCTAATTCATGTTGGAAAAATGCCTCACTACAATGTACAGGCTAATATCGGGTGAAACCTCCAAAGGGAACCCAGGTAGAAGGATCGGCAGCGGATGCAATTTTTTTTGAAATTCGCGGAGAACCCGGAATATATTGGTGTTGGACAGTGGATGACACTGACCGTACAGAGTGGAACGATTGAAACGCCACATGCGTCCTTGCTGTGTCACAAGGGAGTCAGTGCATGCAACGGATGAAAAGCCAATTTCTCCGCCCAGAAACACTGCGACTCACATCACATATCGGCAGTTTACGGGAAGACATAAGAACAAATTCGATGATGCAACCAGTGATCCTCGGGTGGACCGTGACTATATTGATCGTCTGAATATAGCACACGTTCCCAGCTTCCGTATCTGACAGGGCAAGTAGCAAATTGTCCATCATGGCAGGGGATGAAAGGCTTCTCCTGCCGGAAATGCTAAACCATTGCCGCCTCACCCTCACCTTGGTTACAGCGAACAGCAAGGAACATTCGTCGAACACGACAACCCCTTGAACCCCTCAATGAGAAGAGTGGTACCTGTCCATCTTGATCCTGACTCTCTAGCATCAGCTATTGCGTGTCGGTAACCATGCAGGTCTGGTTGATCGTGCGCAGGATGGAAGGCTGAGTGTACTTCTAGAGCCAACTGTATAAAATAGCCATCCTTCTCCGGTCGGGTTGTCCAGAACACCCAGCTTTCGTGCGACCCTCCCCCCCAGGTGAAATGCCTGGCTACTCTGCAGCCGTATTCACTATTTTATTGGGCGTGTGTGTTGCTTCCACTGCAGCGAACGAACTCGCGAGTGTACAACCAAAGTCACGCGATGTTTTGGGCCCTTCTTCACAGCTTTCCATTACGAACGGAGTCGTCTCCCCAGATGGGTTCGCGAGGTCGTAAGTTCGATGTTCATTATTTGCAACTTGCGTTGATTTCGACCCATATGTGGCCAGTGCTGTTCTTGCTGGCGGATCTTTCCCTGCACCCTTGATCAAAGCATTTAAGGTGCAGTTTCGCCCAGCACTCGAATCATGGGTAGCTGACCATACACCAGGGAGATGACTTTGCCATCAATGTAGTCAACGAGCTTGTGGATGAATCCATGCCATTGGATACCAGTGTCGTAGGTGTTCTACAATTCCATATCTCGTGGATTTTGCGTGACCTGTCGTAGCATTGGCATGGTATTTTCCAGCAGGAATCGAACTGGGCGGATGGGACGTCTTATATTACACAATGTCCCATTCCTGCAAACCGGTCCTTCGTATATCAGTTCAATCCAGGTAGCCAAACGGGCACATACTGGTATCATTCACACTATTCCACTCAGTACTGTGATGGCTTGAGAGGCCCTCTTGTCATCTACGATCCAGATGACCCTCATGGAGACATGTATGATGTGGATGATGGTTAGTACTACAGTTTCACTCGAGAACGGAAATCCTGACCACGCCATTTGAAAGAGACGACCATCATCACTCTGGCTGACTGGTACGTCGGTCACACTGACCATACATGATCTCCTTAACCTCCCCCAAGGTACCACATTTCCTCAACCGTGCTCGGTGAAATTCCCACACAGGTTTTTCCCAACTCCACTGTCATTAACGGACTAGGTCGATACTCCGGTGGCCCCTCCTCCCCTTTAGCCGTTATTAACGTCGAAGAAGGAAAGCGGTACCGATTTCGGATCATTGGCCTATCTTGTGCTTCTTGGTTCAATTTTACAATTGATGGTCATCAGATGACTATCATTGAAGCGGATGGGGTAGAGACAGAACCGATGGTCGTCGACTCCTTACCTGTTTTCCCCGCCCAGCGATATTCTGTCGTGGTAACTGCTAACCAACCGGTTGGCAATTACTGGATTCGTGCTTCAGCAGACTTGCTTAACAGGACCTTCGAAGGCGGTTTGAATTCAGCAATTTTGAGGTACGAAGGCGCAGCTAATGAAGATCCGACCACGGAAGAAGGTCCTTATGATCTCGACTTCAATGAAAGCCGCCTCGTTTCTCTGGACGTTGGTAGTGTTCCCGACACATCTGAAGTAGGGAAAGCAGATGTTAATCTCGACCTCGTTCCGGGCCATATTGGCGCACTCTTCAACATAAATAATGTATCCTTCGTGTATCCAACCGTTCCAGTTCTTTTGCAAATCCTCAGCGGGGCGACGCATGCGTCACAGTTGTTACCTAACGGCAGCGTCTACGAGCTGCCTCCCAATAAGGTGATCGAGTTGAGTATTCCGGCAACTGATAACCTGGTTAACGGTGCGGTTGGTGGACCGGTAAGTGTGTCCAAACCAGCAAGGCGTCTATTTAGCTGACTTTCCCCTTCATAGCATCCCATGCACTTGCACGGTGTGCGTGTTATTCCTTGATTTCATGTGCAACGAATCTAACGCATCGTAGCACAAATTTTGGGTCATCAGATCCGCAGGCAATAGCTCTTACAACTTTGACCGACCCGTAATGCGGGATACGGTTTCGATTGGCACTCCAGGTGACAATGTGACTGTGCGTTTCGTGACAGATAACCCAGGCCCATGGTTCTTCCACTGGTGAGAGCACGCTATGACTATCATTTTGCCCCTTCGTGCTAACCATATTTCATAGCCATATCGATTGGCATTTGCATCAGTAAGGGAGACATTCCCATCGTAGCGTTTTCGTACTGACGGAAACATTTTCCAGTGGTTTCGCGGTGGTGATGGCAGAGAGCCCTGCAGAGGCCGCTGTCGAGCAGGGTAAAGTTGTACCGCGTGAGTCATGTGTTGTTGAACTTATCCTCATGTTCTCAATTCTCATGCACCTCTCAGAGGATTGGAAGTCCTTATGTCCGGCGAAACTAATGCCGAATGGTTACTAGGTTAACTTAGACCATTTTGCTCGTATTCACAAGATTCGTCTGCGACGCGGTTTAGGGTTAGGTAAAATGTATATAAGTACATGTTGATCAGCGCGTGCAAATAGACACTGTAAATCCGTTCGTGCCAGGGAAACGAATACTCGACAACACTGGGGATGAGGATCTTGAGATATATCAGCAGAGGCTCTCTTACCAGTTACCTTGCGTGCCAAGGTTTCTGGCTCCTCCATAATTTGTCTGTCTTACCCGTGTTTGTTGGATTTTGGCAAGTCGTTCGTAGTCTTCGTTGGTTAATTGATGCCGCTTTTTCTTTACCGTGAGAATTACCTTCCATTCGTGGGTCTACAAGATTACAACACTTCATTGTTCGCCGCTTGGACGCTACTGTACAGTGCGGTAAATTGTCCCTTTTTGTTCTAACGTCTTACTTCGTACCCTTGTCATTGTGAGGTCTCATGCTGGGAACTGTCTCGTTGTACGACACCGGGTTCAACATCCGTGTCTCGCTCTTGTCTCTACTTAGTGTACTTAGTCCCATACGAAAGTAGAGCCACCTCAGATGTTTGCCACTACGCGCGCACGTCTGTGGTGGGCATAGTATTTCTTCTCTCCGTATATGTGTACCCGAGCTCATGCACTACCTTAGTTCTTGTATAGGTAATGCTATTCAGATGTTTGCCGCTACGCGCGCACGACTGAGTTCTTGTATAGATCTTTTAGTGTTTGTCTTATCGAGAGGGTTTGAACTTGAGTCAGTAGTGAAAACGGTAGTACAGTGGCTTACCGCAAAAAGGTATGTTAAGGCGTGCCTTGCCCGCAATGAAGACGTCTTGCTTCATACTACCACGTATATATGTCGCCAGCATCACAACTAAACAAAAGCATATACTGCAGCTCAGTTTTGCTCAGATTCTGTGTTCCTGTGGTTTGCTGTAATGCCGCGGCCCTCACTAACATGTCCTCGGGCCTGCTCGTCTTCGCTTCGTGGCCCTTTATGACTGGACTTCTGTGCACTTCAACGGATCTCGGCCTCGCTCTTACTTCAGGGTACGCATACGTCGGGTGACCCCACCCTGTGCCTTTAACGATACACCCTGATGGGCCACCGCGGCTCTCCTGCACTGGCATGCTGGTGCCTCAGGTATGTTCTGCTTCATATTCTCACTACGTTAGCCCTTCCGGTTTTCTATATATCTTTATGGCTCGCACTTAAGCGCAACTCGTTGCCTTTGTCATTGGCCAATCTCTGCTGATGTCCAAGAGCTCCGCCATTCCGGAGTATGTAGCTTCGCCTCGATTTGTTGATCTTCTGATGTCTCTAACGACCTTCTGATGTAGCTGCATTTAGGTCCTCTTTTTTCAACACTCCCAGGTCGCCCACTACCAGTCATCCTACCCAGCATGCCTTCACTAGAAGTAGTTGTCATGATTGCGATCTTCGTGCCATCGGTCTTGTCCGTGGCCACGTTGCCCAGACTCTCTTCCATGGTTCCCTTCTCGCTACCTATTCCATACCCACTTTTATCCCCCGATGCAACCAATTGCCCAACCGAAAAAAAGGACAGAGCTTTAGAGTGGCACGAAGACCCTCAGTGGTTTCAAAGGCTATCGTGAACTCATAATGACCCTTGGCGAAATGATCAGCAATTCCATCGTGATACCCAACGGTAAGGTTTCCCCTCGCGAGCTCCAACAAGGACCAGACGTACCGCGTAGAAAGGTGACTGGACGGAACCTCCTTTAACCGCGGCCAGTTAGTTGATACAATTCGAGGGAATGCGTAGTCAGCAACATACAGGTAAATATGCCGCAGTTCGTTAGACACAGTCTTCTTTTTTCTCTTTAACTCAACCTCAGAGTGGGCATAGGTGGTGATTCGATTGGTAGTCTAGTGGTACGCTACATCCACGACAGTAGTTTTTTCGTTGATTCATAACGAAGTTTGATGCCAGACGTATAATCACTACACCAAGGCTATAAGAAGGCTAGCAGTACAGGCGAGATGGGATGCGATAGCCCATTAGAAGCTTGACCCTTTCAAGAGAGATTGAGTTGATGAAAGATCATCATACGCAGGGAGATCTTCAGCGGTCTAGAAATTCTGGTAGCCACATACACCCATACGCCAGAAATATTTCTCCGACTACTTGATGTATGAGGACGTAACCTGTAGTCCCCTTACTTACCAACTTAGCCCATGATGTTAGCTTGCGATAGAAGATAATCGATTCAATCTTGTGTCGGTAAAATGCCTCACTATGTGCGAGCGGTTACCGTAGCAACCCAGGACTGATATCGGGCGAAGCTTCCAAGGAACTGGCAGCGGATGCAAAAAAAATTGAAATCCACGGAGAACCATTGGCGTCGGACAGTGAATGGCAATGACCGTACTGACTGAACACGTTTGGTGAACGAAACACCGTAGTGTCACAAGGCAGTGTGCATTGACGGCGGACCCGGAAACATAACTTAGGAACTCACACTTACGGAAAGACATGAGAACAAGCTTGATCATGCGATTAATTAGCAAAGCGATATATGACCACCGAATATCGGATGCCATTCTCTCCGACGTTCCGTGTCTCGGGAATGAAAGATTTCTCCGCCTGGCAAATGCCAGCATCTTGGTTCCTAACCATCAAAACAGTACGATAACAAAAGTAGTACGCTAAAAAATCATTGCCACCTCCGTCACCTTGCGAGTCGTATGTACTAGTCATATATCGCCTTGGTTACAACAAGGAGCATTCTCATCACGATACCGCGAACACCAACCCATGAATGAAGGAACGTGCTGACGCTTGTACCTTTGATCCGTCAACAATCGAATACCTGCTTTGAACACGGTCGACGTATCCCGACACACCTCCTTGAAAATCGTTGCCGTTGGGCCGGGTTTCTGCTCCACTGCGAGTTGGTGCCATCTCGTCCTCATCGCCAATATTACACCTCTAGCACCGAAGAGAGTCTATCCACCTCGTGCGCGGAGACTACGAACATGGGGTTTCTGACGGACAAAATTTTGAAGATCACCGCTTTCACTTACTCAGGAACCAGGGTCTCTTCCTCCCTTCTCCGAGTTTCTGACGATACCTGCGAATTCTAATAATAAGTTCGGAATAGTGTCAAAGGGAAGTCTTCCTCATTGTGCACAGTACATGGTATACCAGCCACAACCCACATACGCCGCGGTGTCGGGTTAGTGCATTCCACCGGCAACAGCAGGCTCATCAGTTACCCCGAATACCTAACTGCGTACACCTGGTTCTTGGTCATCGAACGACCGGCCTGTCTTCAATTGTAGCGGAATTTCCTTTGAAGCTAAAGTTCGGGAAGCTCCCGCTGGTGCCGCTTGTGGTGTTCTATCATGGGGCTTCCCCTGCCCGTCTGGATCTCGACTCTTTAGCATCGGATATCGTGTATTGGCAAGCACGCCGGTCTGGTTGATCGTGTGCAAGATGGAACGCAGGGTGCCCCTCAATGAGCTAACTATATAAAACAGCCTTCCCTTCTCCGGCTTGATTGTCCAGCGCACTCAGCTTTCACGTAAACCCCCCCAGTGAAATGCCCGACTACTCTGCGTTCACATTCGCATTCGCAATTTTATCAGGTGTTTGCGCTGCTTCCACTGCAACGAACGAACTTACTCGTGTGCATCCACGATCAAGCAATGTTCTGGGCCCGTCTTCCCAGATTTCCATTACGAACGGAGTCGTCTCTCCAGATGGTTTCGCGAGGTCGTAAGTTCGATGCTCATTATTTGCAACTTGCGTTGATTCTGACCCCTATATGACCAGCGCTGTCCTTGCTGGCGGATCTTTCCCTGCACCCTTGATCCAAGCGTATAAGGTGCACTCTCACTCAGCACTCGAACCATGAGTGGCTAACCACACACTAGGGGGATGACTTTGCCATCAATGTAGTCAACCAACTTGTGGATGAATCCATGCCGTTAGATACCAGTGTGGTGGGTGTTCTACAGCTCTTTATCTCAGGGGTTTTCATGACCATGTCGTAGCACTGGCATGGTATTTCCCAACATGAAACGAACTGGGCGGATGGGACATCTTATATTACACAATGTCCCATTCCTGCGAACCGGTCCTTCGTATATCAGTTCAATCCAGGTAGCCAAACGGGCACATACTGGTATCATTCACACTATTCCACTCAGTACTGCGATGGCTTGAGAGGCCCTCTTGTCATCTACGATCGAGATGATCCTCATGGAGACATGTATGATGTGGATGATGGTTAGTACTGCAGTTTCATTCGAAAAAGGAAATGCTGAACACGACGTTTGAAAGAGACGACCATCATCACTCTGGCCGACTGGTACGTCGGTCGCACTGGCTAGACATGGCGTCCCTAATGTATTCCAAGGTACCACACTTCTTCGATTGACCTTGGCGCACTCACTGTGCAGGTTATTCCCAACTCCACGGTCATTAACGGACTAGGTCGATATTCCGGTGGCCCCTCCTCCCCTTTAGCCGTTATTGACGTTGAAGAGGGAAAGCGGTACCGGTTTCGGATCATTGGCCTATCTTGTGCTTCTTGGTTCAATTTTACCATTGATGGTCATGAGATGACTATCATTGAAGCGGATGGGGAAGAGACAGAACCGATGGTCGTCGACTCCTTACCTGTTTTCCCCGGCCAGCGATATTCTGTCGTGGTAGCTGCTAACCAACCGGTTGGCAATTACTGGATTCGTGCTTCAGCAGACTTGCTTAACAGGACCTTCGAAGGCGGTTTGAATTCAGCGATTCTGAGGTACGAAGGCGCAGCCGATGAAGATCCGACCACGGAGGAAGGACCTTATGATCTCGACTTTAATGAAAGCCTCCTCGTTTCTCTGGACAGTGGTGGTGTGCCCGGTACACCTGAAGTAGGGAAAGCAGATGTCAATCTCAACCTGGTTCCTGGCCATACTACTGCTGGCGACCTCTTCAACATAAATAATGTATCCTTTGTGGATCCAACCGTTCCAGTTCTTTTGCAAATCCTCAGCGGGGCGACGCATGCGTCACAATTATTACCAAATGGGAGCGTCTATGAGCTCCCTCACAATAAGGTGATCGAGTTGAGTTTTCCAGCAACGGATGATCTGGTTAATGGCGCCGTTGGCGGTCCAGTAAGTATGTCCAAACCCATAGGACGTCCAGCTAACCTTCCCCTTCATAGCATCCCATGCACTTGCACGGTGTGCGTGTCACTGTTTGGTCTCGTGTGCGAAGAACCTAACGCATCGTAGCACAAGTTTTGGGTTATCAGATCCGCAGGCAATAGCTCTTACAATTTTGACCGCCCCGTAATGCGGGATACAGTTTCTATGGGCACACAAGGTGACAATGTGACTGTGCGTTTCGTCACAGATAACTCAGGACCATGGTTCTTCCACTGGTGAGGCCAGCCCATCATTTTACCATAACGCGCCTAATCGTATCTGACAGCCATATCGATTGGCATTTGCATCAGTAAGGGAAACCTTCCGATTGTAGCGTGTTGTGCTGACTGTTTCCCAGTGGTTTCGCGGTGGTGATGGCGGAGAGCCCTGCGGAAGCTGCTATCGAGCAGGGTAACGTTGTACCACGTGAGTCACGTGTTGGTGATCTGATCCTCAATTCTCATGCACTTCTCAGAGGATTGGAAGTCCTTATGTCCGGCGAATCTAACTTCGAGTGGCTCCTAGGTTGGTCCTCGTTCAGCGTTTAGTTAGGTTCTACCATTTCCCTCGTATTCGCAAGATACTTTTGTGGTGCGGTTTAGGGTTAGATAATGTAAACTGAAGGGTAGTGGTACCGGGGATGAAGGCCTTCAGATATATCAGTAGAAGCTCCCTTACCACTCTAAACATGGTATACTTCTTGAGGATCCGACTACCAAAAATATTGTCAGGTATCGAAAAATACAACGGCACGACAAGCCTTCCCTCACAACTGGAGTGTCTTACGGACAAATCGATTCATGTAGTGCAACAGTCGTGAACAGGGCAGAGATGAAAGCAACAAGAAAGCGGTTAGTAAAAATAATCATAATTATGCCAATAAACTTCTAATGCCGTGCACGCTTCCTCCTGATAATGAATTCGTTCATCATACTCTGGACTTGGGACGTTTCCTCTCCAAAACGTACGTCTTCAAGACTCTGGTGTTCCCCAGCTGTTTCCGACTCCTCAACCTCCATTTCCTCCATACGCCGTCGTTTTCGTGCCAACTCATTCCCATTAGTCGGGGTTGCTACTTCCATCACAGTCCGCGAGTTGGCGGGGGTTTGCACAGGAGACTCCACTTCATGGTTTCCTGGCTGGGATTTACCTCTCGGTGTGGCCTGTGTTTCATCTTCTTGCGACACCGACGGAGGTACCTCATGTTCGGACTGTTCTGTTGGAGAGGGCGGAGGGTTAGTGGGCCTTGGCCTTGGGCGGGGTCGACTGGATGGAGCAGCATCTTCGACAGGTTCTGGTTCGAATTGCGGTTCGGGCTGTGGTTCGGGCTCACTCTCCTCCGAGTCTGTCACACCAGTTGCACCTTTAGCTTTCCGTCCTTTCCCGCCTGTATATTCATCCTGTCAATGGCGACGTGCAAATAAAAAAAAACTCAATCCAACCTTTCCCCTTCGTCAGAATCGAGCTCAGTCTCTTTTCGTATATTCTTTGGGATTCCCATAGCTTGGACGTTGGCGGGATCTCAATTTTGTTCTGCGCAATGCACTGGTCCATGTGCGCTTTGCTGTCAAGTTAAAGTTAAGTCAGGGACATGGTAGGATATCAGAATTGCCTCAATCTTACATCGACAACGCATCTCTGCTCTCCACAGACTTCAACAAAACTGACAGAACTCTGAAGAACAACACGGCATTGCCCTTTTGCTTCTTATTCTTATTTGCGTCCAAGGTTGAGATGCGTTTGATAATCCATGTCAGTAGCACTGTATGCATCTTCACGATATATTCGGTGTCGAGTCTACGGACTACGGCGAGTTGGGCACCGCGAATCATGAACGTCGATGCTAGCTGCTTCGCCAGACCGACAGAGCAATCTTCGCTATGCACGACCGAGTCCAGTAAGAGGCTAAATGACTTAAAATTACCACATCAATGAGCATTGAGAGTAGCAATCGCCTTGATGACAGACGACGCACCTCCTTGAGAGCTTGAGTAACAACGTCAACGACAACTTCCCCATTGTCGTTGTACATGCCCTCCTCCCGGAGAGCGTCCACGATTACTTTTGTACAAAGGTCGAAGACAGGTCCTAAACGACCATAATGTGCCAGAAGTACTGCACCATGCCTGACATGCACAGCTCCTGCACGAATAGCTCGGAGAAATGGCGAGATAGTCGCTATGAATTGATATTCCTGCTCAAGCAACGCCTTTGAAGCAGGTTGATCTAGTACGAGATACATCAGCGTCTTCCCATGGGGGTACTAGCTTAAAGACCTACTCCGTTTGGCTGGTGTTTTCGACCGGGTCTTGCTGGGGTGCTTTCCCTTGCCACTCTTCATGGCACGTAGATCGTCCTGGTCGTCAGAGCTGTCATCCCTGTCCGTTAGTTCCTCGGATGGCTTATCGTCTTCAAGTAGTTCCGCATATTGTTCGATTGTGGCCTGGACGAACCCTGCACAACGATATTGCACCTCATCATCAAATTGGAGGGCAAGTGCTTCCGTCGGGAGCCTTTGTCCATCCTCTGCGGCAGGCTGAGTGGGGCAGAATAGAATGTACAGATTCATGAGATTTTGAAATGCCTATATGTATAAATTGGGGCGGTTGAAGAAATGACTATGAAATGGCGGAAACACTCACAGTTCGCTTAACACCTTCCGCAGTGTTAGATTGCGTCCCGACGGCGTACTCGACAAGTTTCTCTAATAAGGAATCGCGCTGCTCGCGCAGCGTTTCACGGAACTTGTTGCTATCTGCCGTCTCGTCCCTCGCATCTGGTAAGCTTCGCGCCTTCCATATAATGTGCAGCCCAAGTAGATGAAGACCTTGCTCGATCATCTGTTGTCAATCAGACAAAAGACCAACGCCAAAGTAAAACTTGAGCTTACCCGTTCCTCTTCTTTATACCCCAAGCGGCCACGTTCCACTAACGCGGAGACGATGTCCCACGCGCTACTCTGCTTACCACCCTCATCCTCTTCCATCCACGAGGATAGGTCACGCGAGCCAGCTAATACACATATCCGTGTACAAACGGCCCCAAGGGCTATTACTTCGTCCTCACTAAACGATGCAACCTCGATCTCCTCGCGGCTAGCGACTGCATCCCGTAGTTGGGACGCCAAGTCGTCCTCCAATTCCAGAATCTTTGTGTTGTTTGTGTTTGCCAATGAGGTTGCGCTGAGTAGATGGCGGATTGTGGATACAGCCCTAGTGAGGACAGTCTGGGAAGAGTGCGACACAAACTGTTTGATAACATCGTCCCACAGCCCAGCATATGCCTGTCAGCAAGTGATATTTTGTCAGTGTCAGCGGCGAGACCATGCAATACCTACATTGATCATTCGCATTTCGAGGTACAGGTCGAGGTTCATTAATGGGGGAATCGACAAAACGTTGGATATACGCTTCTCATCGGTTTGATATTTGATGAAGAGTCGAGGAAGCCCTTTCATTAGAGCGCGCGTTACATCCGATGTCACCGCCTCTTCCTCTCCCTGGAAGCCGCGAAAATAAGCTCATAATATTTCATGACGCATGAAAAAACAGCACAAACCTTCTTGCCGCTCGCCGCCACCGCCTTTGCGCGACGTAGAGATGCTACAAGCACTTCCAACAATACATTTTCCTCTACCTCTTCTAGCCGCCATGCTGCGTCCACCGCATTCCTTGCAGTTTCAACGAGCGAATCAGCGCCATCGATATCATCATCCTTCCCCCCTTGCGAATGATCAAGTAACAGGACTTCCAGTGATTCTTCCCACTCGCCGACAGCGTCCACCTCGCCCCAAAGCGCTTCCACGGCAAGTGCTATCCGGCTGCTTGAATCTGCTCCCGACATATAGGGTGGGTGCACGCGCTGCCTCGTGACGACCCCACTCTCGCCAGAAAGAACACTTTCCTCTTCCATGGACTCTGCCGTGCGATCCAGAGCCTTCCCCCATTTCACCAGTAGCGTCGTAAGGGCTTTCACCCCGACTCTCGCCTTCACTTTATCGGAAGCCTTGCTCTTGCCTTTGCTTGTTGTTGCGGCCACCCGTTCTTCCACGAGCTCTGTCCATACCCCCGCTACGAAGGGCGCGACGGCACGCCGCACACGTGCTTCTGTGTCGAACACGAGTAGGCACACTCGTTCCCGTTCCTCGTCCTCAAGGAGTCCATGTCCATCAATCGCACTCAGTACGGTGATTACAGCTGTGCGCACGCCAAGCTCGGTATCGCCTCCTGCCATCTCGAGCAGACGAGGCTTGAATCGTTCCGTAAAGTGAGTGAGGGAGCTAACGTAATCCGACTGAGCATAGACGGCACTGAGAGCACGCGAGGCTTCCATACGAACGGGTGTGCTTAAGTCAGAAAGGACCCAGCCGACGTACCGAAGATATGATGTATCAAGGAAATGCGCAGGGTAGTAGGTGAACCAAGCACCTAATGCTTTCACACATTCGGCACGGATGTTGGGATCGAGGTCGCGGTATCTGTGGACAAATACGCTGTCTTGTTGTCAGTACTCCGTGGTGCCAAACATGTTAGAGGACCGACATACGCATCGACAATTTCCTTAAGGTACTCTGCAAGGGCGGTACGGCGTTTCCGCACCGCCACAACTTTGTCTTCCAAATCCTTCTCGCGCACTCCGCTAGCTTTGTTGTTTGCCTTGCGTTTGCGCTCACCTTCCCTCTGCCTGCCAAGAATCTCTGCTTCTTTCTCGACAGCGGCTGCAACTTGACAGAGAGCGGTCTCCAATTCGAGTGCCACGACAGTTGCAGTATGCCGGAAAGAGCGGATTTGCGACGAGGACATTGCCACTACCCATGTTTGTAGAGTGGTCATGAGGTCGGAAGTGTAAAGGATGCCGAGCTCTGCCGCTGCCAGGACGATCCTTTCTATCAGTTCTGAAAGCGACGCACGAAAGCGTTTGAAGGCGGGAAGTTTCGACGTTAACGGGTATATAGGAGAATTTTCCTGCGAAATTTTGTAAGACAGTTCAGTGTTGTATGTACCGGAGGTTCCTACCTGTTTCAGACCTTCGGTGAAGGTATCAAGTGCGTCGACCACGCCGTCATAGTCAACAACCTGATCAGCATCGACCGAGTCATTACACCCGCATGCGCGTAGAATACAGTTTATCAGCTGTGCTTGTGCTGGCCCAGAATCTCGTGACAGTGCATCAAGGAAATCTTCTGCAGTGGACTGCAAAGCCGCAGAGGGGTTAAGGGTAGCGTCTGAGATTGGAAACTCGAGTGTTAGTTATTTGTTGTCCCTCAAGACAATCACATGCGCACTAAATAGGGGATTATCCGTTGATATGTTAACTTCAGTAGTTAATTTTGCGATATCGAAGTCGCCATTCGCGGCTTTTGGCTTGTGGGCTTTCGGTCGCAGTCCCTTCTGGGCCTTCGTGACCCTTGTTCCAGCAGATTTGGTTGTTCTTGGCTTCTTCGGAGGGGGTGGGCCTTTTGCTTTGACCTTACCTCTGCGTGTGGCAGTTGGAGGCTTCTGTTTGGTAGCCGGCACACTAAACTCCGGCTCATCATCACTCTCGCCTCCTGCGACTGCATCGTCTTCGTCTTCACCCTGCACCTGCTCGGGCTCATCCAACTCCGAGAGGTCCGTTAGTTCGTTCTCGATGTCTGCCCTCTTCCGTTTGCTGGGAGACTGGCTGGCTGTGACACATGCATGTCAACTTGGTAGTTGACTGGTGCCGATTGAGACGTACATGATGCGAAAGGTTTCACCTGCTTTCTATCGCGCTGAGAGCGTCGGGGTGCTATGGAATCCTGCGAATCTGCCATCACCGAGTAGTGGCCTTCAGGAGGGATCTCTGAGGGAACGCGACGTCGCGCCTTGTCACGCTGTGTGTCACGGTTTCTGAGAAAAAAGTGTGAGGGCTAAAATTTGGTAGGAACATGCCATATACGGACGATTGCAGATACGGGATCAATCGCCGGGGGAATCGCTATTTATGTAACAGCACGATGAAGTACTTTTCCACACGAGGAGGCGACGAAGAGCTTTCCTTTGAAGAGGTCATTGCCACGTCCAAGCTATCTCTCTCTCTCGATCTCACTTGTTCCGTAGGTCGTACTCGCAGGCCTCGCACCTGATGGCGGCTTGTATATCCCCGCAGAAATACCCAAGCTTCCAGAAAACTGGGAGGATGATTGGTCAAAGTTGTCCTACCAAGACCTCGCTGTTGCCATCCTTTCCCTCTTCATTTCTCCTTCAGAGCTCTCTCGTGAGGAAATCACCGAGCTCGTGTACAGCACCTATGCATACCCTCAAAAATTCAGGAACCCGCTCATCACTCCGCTAGTACCTCTGTCAGAAAAACTCTACATACTTGAGCTCTTCCACGGCCCAACCTACGCCTTCAAAGACCTTGCCCTACAGCTCGTCGGAAATCTCTTCGAATTCTTCCTCCGCAGGCGGAACTCGCGCAAAGCTCAAGGAGAACCCGCGGAACGACTCACAGTTGTTGGTGCAACAAGTGGAGACACAGGAAGTGCGGCAATATATGGCCTTCGTAACAAGGCCAACATATCCATCTTCATCCTCTTCCCTCGCGGTCGAGTATCCGAGATTCAAGAGGCACAAATGACGACTGTCATGGATGAGAATGTCCACAATGTCAGAGTTGCAGGTACATTTGACGATTGCCAGGTGAGCTTACACGACATTTTCCATTCCGGCGCTTCACATTCTCCCAACCGAATAGGACATCGTGAAAACACTCTTCTCAGACAAAGAGTTCAACGAAAGACACTCGCTCGCAGCTGTCAATTCCATCAACTGGGCCCGCATTCTTGTTCAGATTGTCTACTATTTCTCTGCCTACTTCCAACTCAAGCAGTCTCTCGCTGGTTCTGGGACAGCGGTAAACCCGGACATTCAGTTTGTAGTCCCCACCGGGAATTTTGGTGACATTCTTGCGGGTTACTACGCCAAACGCATGATGTTGCCTATGCGCAAACTCGGCATCGCAACGAATGCGAACGATATCCTTACCCGATTCTGGAACACAGGTAGGTATGCAAAGGTAGATCCCTCGACGGGTTTAGGGGTCAAGGAGACTCTGAGCCCTGCGATGGATATCACTGTATCAAGTAATTTTGAGCGACTGCTGTGGTACCTTGCATATCAGACATCGTCACCTGATGACCCTACAAGGCGCTTAACAGCGTGCAAGACAGTGGCCGGATGGATGGATGGAGTGAAAAAGGAGGGCCAGATGGTGGTACCCGATGAAGTGCTCCGAGCAGCAAGAGAAGACTTCGTCGCCGACAAAGCAGATGATGAACAGGTACGTGTTTCTTCAGTCTATACAAGTATGATGACGACTTCGTTTCGCTAGATAACAAACACGATTTTAAAATATTACAAAGGATCTCCGTCTTATGTTCCCGATCCGCACACTGCTGTCGGCCTCCACGTGGCAGCTTCATTTCAGAAGACCGAAAAGTGGGGAGTTCATGCATGCGTACCCGAACCCTACCTGATCTTTTCTTAATAGCGTGGAGTCAGCCATTCAGGTTATCCTGGCGACCGCTCACCCAGCCAAATTCTCTGCGGCCGTGAACCGAGCACTGGGAACAGCGGAAGGATTTGATTTCGACCGCGATGTCCTTCCAAATGAATTTCGCGACTTCCTGGCCCGGGAGCGCCGCGTCATAGACGTCGACCGCCCAGACACGGGACTCGTCCAGATGACCATTGAAAGAGTTGCCCAGGGAAAAGTCCATTGATGGGACATGCATGGTGTCCGACGAGAATTGGAGTATCTAAGCCTGTGTAAGATATCAGATAGTTGGTGCTAGACTTAGTGGACTACTGTGAGTTTTACGTCAGGAGGTATCACCTCAGTTTACTGTTGCCATACTTAAGTGCGACAACCATTTGGTGTCGACGGTTTACAACAACCCTCTGGCGCTTTCTGTTACCAGATAAATCTCATGGTAACACCAGGGTGGCACGGCATGATGATGGTAGCTGATGAACAGCATGCCCGACCCTACGGAGGACGACCACGTTTCGAACCGAGTGGCGTATGCAGATACTGGCTCTTCTATCGTACGCAGTGACCCAAGTTAACCAACGGAATACCAGCGTTGCACATCAGGTCCGCTCCCGAGTGAACATGCTGCCGCGACAGACCCTGCAATGGGAACTGTGCCAGCGTTTTGAATACAGTACTCACATATATGAGGTATGCAACATTCCCGTTTACTCACCTGTCTGGGTGTAAGAAAGCGGTATCTGAATGCGCAGCAAATAGAAGTGACATTGAATACACCATTTGAGACAAGATCAGCGTACAAAGCTCGAACATTCATAAGCAAATTCAATTCCGAAAATGTAAATCAAGCATGGTGCCAGAGTCTATCAGAGGAACGATGATAGATGGTTAGTTGGGTGTTGACCCGGTTCAGGAATGGTTGTGGTGGGGTCTAGCTTAGGAAGCACTAATGTAGAACTGGCCGGTCTGGGCGTACACGACACTAAAGTCACTGATTTGTATAGAAAATTAGTGATGCACAGTCGTGAGAGGGGCAACATGTTACCTGGGGTTGACTGCCTGGATCGTATAAGGGAGTCTAGAAAACATGTCTGAGACACGATTGGCTATAAGATGTCAATGAACGCACGTGGTATCTTGAACTACAGGTAACGTGACAGTTGTTGAGAGCAATGCAGTGTTTACATCACTTGCAAGAGGATAGGTGGCGCTATCCACCATCAACAACGCGAAGGCGGAAGGATCGCCGAGTATAGACGTCCACACTAATGTAAGTGGCTGGCCACTCACAGCACCACCGGGGGTCACGAGGCTGAGGGCGGCTACAACAGGAAGGGAAACAGCCGTAAGGCTGCGTTGCGAAAGAAGATTAACTGTTAGTATTCATACATTATTTGGTAGCACGTACAGCAACTGAGCAAACATTCTGCTGTTCACGAAAAGAGGACGAGCCCGACACAACATGAAAGACGGCAGAAGCCAAATTCAAACGCAGGGAATGAGGGCACGTCTTTTATGTACTATAAGGGTTTCATAATGATTGCACGTGTATAGTTAGTTGTTCGGCTCAAATCAGAGTTCGTATTGAATAAGTCGTTGAAATGTTCCCTAAACCTTTCTGAGAATGATATGACCTGAATCTGAACCTCGAGGCCTGCTTCAAGTGAGGGGTTTAAGTAAGTACCCTAAGAATCGTTTCGCCTCAATGTGATGTATGGGAATTAAAGTTCGCAGCGAGGCTGGGGCGTAGTAGGGCTACAACTCACCCCGCTAAACTTCAGACTCTTTTCAGTGTGAATTTCTAATTATCAGTGGTGGTGGCAAGTACTGTAGGTTGTTTGGATAGGATAGGATAGATTCAGCTGACTACGCCACAAAAGGTGGCCATCGAGACTTGCTCCATCTTAGGTAATCGACGGAACCTTCCTCTGAGTCATGTAAACGGCAGAATCACGGCACCGGGCTAAGAACGCTAGCCATGACCATCTGACTGACACTGTCGTCGACTGGTTGAGACATTGGAATTGAGCCGTACCGTCAATATTGAACTTCACCTCAGGTCAACTCCGTTGATTTAGTACTGACTACGGTTAAGTATTTGGGTTTACATAAGACACTCAGTACCAGGACGCTGCAAATATGATTGGTGGGTTGGCCTCGCATACTGCACCGAAATACCGACCCTACGTTCGGAACGATTACACAAACGTACATACATACCGAGACAAGGCTACTGCAACAACCACAGTGTCCGGCCGGCATTGGTATTTATCAAGGGGACCTATCGACGTCCGACACACTTCTATGGTCATCGTCCTTGGTCGCGACTCTCCCACATAAAGTGGGAATTATGCCCCATTGGTAAGACTGTTCCGCGATATTTTACACAAGGGGTGGTATTCTGCGGTGTCCACATATATATATCGTCAGCGAGATGCTGGTGAGGTGCTCTCAGGCACTTGCCAACCCAAGACGACATATATGGTCCAATACACAAGACGGACTTGGGTGCTACCGATAACAATTGCACGATATGGTGTATGGATACATTTTGTACCTAGTGGTCGTCGCTAAACTCTCTCACAGACCTTCGGCTCACCCTGACCAATCACATCAGACTTCACCTCCTGTGGCAGCGATACATTCATCACTCGTCCATTCGCAAATACTGGTGTCGTCAGCTCCCTCTTATCTATGCGAGCTCCATCCAAGGCTTCAATTAACAAATTCCGATGCACTCGACAAGCCATAATACTCGTCAACACTACAGCTGGTGTTGCCAGTACAACCTGAAGTGAGGCAGATGCAGAGGGGATTGCGCTAAACACTAGCCGCGTCACGTTAACGCCAGTGGTGATGCTGCCCAGGTTTGGTAAAGGTATCGACACAGAAGCGACCTGTTTGCTTACAGATAGTATTGCTGTCCTCCTTGAAACACAGCATGCGACAAGTGAGGGAGGCCATTTCCGCAGAAGAGCGCCCCCCAGCTTCCCTTTTGACCCATCCGATGAGCAGATAAGATCTTGTACATAATGGAAAAATAGACAAGGGTGTCGAAGAGTACGGGATCCATAAAGGAAATGGACAGAGCAGACCAGCCTTGGTATCGAACACAGTGTTTGGTGTTTGCGATTTCACGGTAATCGTGCAGGGTACTGGAGAATACTGCACAAGAAGTGCCAATTCCGACAACCCAGAGGAAGCTGAAAATATATTGGATAATCTTACTGCCATAGTAGACAGCGTGGATGCGTTTAAGGAAGAGGAAGGATGCAGCCGAAGACGATATGACTTCGAATGCCACTAAAATCATGGCATTAAGTGTGCAGGTTGAGACCGGACCAGCTGGAGATGAACGACCTCAGGGTTCAGGTTCACCCTGAATATCAAGAGAAACTTACTCATCTGCAGCACGGCCAGGATGAGCATAACAAGCACAGACGGTCTATAGAAAAATAGTCAGCGAAGTCGTGACAAATATTGATTCAAACTTCTCCCCTAGCCGAGAAATAGGCAAAGAGAACAATTGATGGTCTTCCCGTCCGGATTACCTTGTAGTCATTGGGGATGCTGGAGAGTATATCCCAGATCAGTGCCTTTCCGACATTCATGGTATCAGCGATGCGGAGACACTAGGTCTGCATTCATAGCAACATACACCGAGCGTCACTAAGGCGATGTTTCGGCTGAGCTCATAATTCCTTGCCTCGTCTGAGCTGAGGTAGTTGAGATATACATTGGGGTTGACGATAAGAGGGTCGGACCCTTGAGTACTCATGAGGGAGCTGGCGTGAATGTGCGTTGACCAACACTTTTGACCACATATAAGACACTCGGTAGTATGATCATGATAGTTTCCTTAGTGACTCTTCCTGCTTGCACTAACACATCAAAGTCAGACTCCGCCACGCCTGAGTGTTGTTATGGGAAACCTGCATAGTGGTGAAATGGAGTATGTATATGAAACGGAGGAGATAGTGGGAGCCGAATACAGCCAAATTTTAAATGATTGATTAGCTCAGATCAAGAATTTATTCAATCTACCACCTCATGCACAACTCGCGACATTCAATCCCTGGATCATGCCTGTATGACACTGGAGAATACACCGATTCTGACAGGTACAGCCTGCTTCGCCCTATTGTGGGCCGACGCAACTAGATGTTGTGGACCGCAAAGCACAGCCATACACTCATGCGAGCTGTCACTGGGTGGAAACTTCTGTAAAGCGTTCGATAGTTTCTTCTGATGGCGGCTTTCCAATTTCGTGCCTGTTGCCTGTACACTGCCCAGAAATCTTAAAAGACCAAATTGCTGGCGCAGCAAGCTGTACTTACCTATCACTTATAGCCCCTCAGCTTCCGTGCGACGCAGCTGATAATGCTAGGTCCATTATGAGTGGCCAAGAATCCTCTTCTACCATCAATCCTAACGTATATCTCAACTATCTCAGCGCGAACGAAGCAACCATCTATGAAGTGGGAAGGAACATCAACCTAGCATCCTTAGGCGTACGGTGTACACGTGCAACTTCAGTGCCCGCAATAATGCTGATATGAGCCATGGAAAGGCCCTAATCTGGGACATACTATCTAGCCTTCCCGATGAACCCAAGTTGATCCGAGCGGGAGGGTGGTCCACTGTTCTCTTTGCCTACTTTTTGGCTAGGTGAGGGTTGGACGCGATATTTACTATGACCTCCTTGACGTCCGTCTCATAGACTATCCGCACTTGCTATGGTCATCCTTTCCGTACTGGAGCAAAGTGAGTGGTTCTCATCGTTGCGAATATGCTCGACCCCTGAGAACATCCATCGGCAGCTGGTCCGGTGTCAGACTGCAGGCTTATCGCCATCATTTCAGCAATATTTCAGATTATATCAACTGCAGCTGCATCATACTTGTTTCTCAGGCGTGTCCACGCCGTTTACTTTGGCAACAAAAACGTTCAATACTTTTTCAGCTTTCTTTGGATTGCTGGAGTTGGCGCTTCTTTCTTACTTATATACGACGCTATACATGGTTACCGTGAGATTGCTGACACCAAACACTGCATCCGGCAACAGGACTGGGCAGCCGTGCGTGCTGCCTTTGCGATCCCTGTTGTCTTCGACAACCTCGTCTATTTTGCCATCATGCACAAGATCCTATCCACTCATCAGACAGGCCGGGGGAGGGGCTGGAGGACTTTCTTCCTTCCTCCTAAAGGACTCCCTCACTTTTCGCGTGCTGTGCTTCAGGGTGGACAGCTATACTACCTGTAAGCAATCGCAGTCATCCTTTCGTGGACACATTTACGACGCCTTTGCAGAATCACTAATGGCATAAACTGGACTCGGCTCAGTTTCAGCACAAACTCCACTATAGTCCCCTCGTATCAGGTTATACTCTCGGCAGCCACCGTAGCACTAACGAGTGTGATGGCCTGTCGAGTGTATCGAGATTTGTTAATTGAAACCTTGGATGAAGTTCGTACGAATAACAGGGAGCTGACAGGACCAGTATTTGCAAATGGGCGAAGGGTGGATGTACCGCTATCACTGGCAGTGGAGACGGCACCTTCGGAAGTGCAGTCTTGTACCGATTGTGAAGGTGAATGTACGGCCTTCAAAGCAGTTTAAACTTATCCAACCCCTACCCCTTCATGACAACATTTGTAGTGTATTAAACATACAAGACATGTTATGACTGTTTATCTAGTAGTAGCAGTGTCGTTAGTATCATTGAGTCCATTCCTCGATCGCGGGGATGCCTGGACAAGGCAAACCTCAGCAAGGTAAGGTTGGAATAAGTACCAGTCATTTGTCCTACCGACCTTCGTCTCGTGCTTGCTAAGTTGCAAGCCGATAACTGATTTGTGCCGCACGTCAGACAACCGGGCGACACTTCGCTGGATATGAGGACTACACTGACACTCGCGCGGTAGACACTGGACTCGCCAGACTGAGAAACGGTGCCCGATGCCCGATGCCAGTGACAGTGCTTCTGCTTGCTGATGACTAAGCTCTCCTGCTACTGTTCTACTTGGGCTATGGCACTCGGACCCCTGCCACTCGCTGCCACGCCCCGCCCCTACTCTCACTATCCTTCCGCCCCACACTTCCCCGTTACATGTGCCCCCATTTCAAGCAATGCGAACCTCCGGGTTCGCTCTGTCTCCTACTCTCCTTGCCCTCCTTGCTCCTCGTCTTCCTGTCCCACCGCTCCCAACGCTCTCGCCTCTTCCTCCTGCCTCTCTGCTTCCTCCTCTTCCACCGCCTGTTGCATCTCTGCTAACGCTGTTCCATCCCGTGGAACGAACAACCTCAGCCTTCTTGCGTGGACCAACCTGTTAATTGGGAATCCTTCAAGCGTCGTTAGCTTGTATGAGTTGCCCGCCTGTCCTATGACCCATCTTGGTGCTGACCATCTTGGTAGCAACTTCCTCGTGCTGGCCACTGTGGTTTCCTGGGTAGCATCATGTACCTGTACGAGTTGGCCCTCCTTGAATACTACCTCACCTGTAACAGAGTGTAGCACCCGTTTATTGAATGTTGCTTTCCTTTTTGCTGTGTGCAACATAGCCTGAGCCGCCCCATCGAGCCGCTGTTGCTCCATGTATGCTAGCTGTACGTCCACCTCCTTTGGGCCTAGCTCCGCTGTTGCCTCTTTGACTGGCGTTCTGGCTGTGTTGACGACCAATCCTAACAACAGCTCCTTTGGTGAGAGTTGGAAGGCTGGTACGACGTGTTCGTTCATCTGTCTGACCGCTTCGTCGAAATAATCCGGCCAAGCCTTGGTTATATTTTCAACCTTGCCCCGACCCTCGTCGTCCTCTCCTAGCTCTGGGCTGCACAACCTCCGTAGCCTCCCTAACAGTTTGCCATTTGTGTTCTCCACCAGCCCGTTTATCCACGGTGCATATGCCGCTACCACATGTTGTACCGTTCCGTGTGCCTCGCACCATGCTCTCACTTCTCCATTCTTGAAGTGGGAACCACCGTCTGTCATGAATGCCTCTGGGGCTCTGAACATGCGCGTCACTGTCTTTAGGCCGTCCAAGGTTGTTTTCGCAGTTCCGTGTACCTTGAGCTTGAAGCCCCATACGTACTGTGAGTATGTGTCCAGCATCAGGAGCACGGAATGGTAACCTCCCTTTCCCTTTGGCATGGACAGATAGTCCGCAACCATGAGTTCAAAAGGGTGTCGTCTCGTGATTGGGTACAACAATGCGTGCAGGTGCGTTGACCCAAAGTTCTTGCATTGCGTGCACTGCAACAACGCTTGGTGAATGGATTGGTCCAGCCGTGGGCTGTACACTCTGTCCATCAACTGTATCTTCACCAGATCTCTCCCCCAATGCCCATTCGTCCTATGTTCCTCCTCTGCCATCGCTGTTGCCTCTTTCTGCGTAACGCATTCTACCCTTGGCCTTGCTCGTATCGACTTTGTTGTGTACACGCGCCACAGGCGTCCGTCCTCAATGTGGTACCCTTCTGCCCTATGTTGAGCTCTGTGCCGGTCCCTGTCGCTCGTGGTGTTCCTGAGGTTGTATATTGCCTCGACCACCTCTAAAAACAAAGGTTCGTCAATAAACCGTTCTCTGAACTTGGAGAAAGTCGGGTCAGCTTTGACCGCAAACAAATCGTTAACAATTCCCCTCGATGATTCCCAGTCTTCGCTGACTGTCCACTCGCTGCCATCGTCCTTCCCTCTTGGTTTGTCCACGAACATTCGGCTTAGCGCATCTGCTGCTGCATTGGTTTTGCCTGGCCTGTGGTGTACATCCACTATCTGGTATGCCGAAATACCGTCTCGCCATCTGGCATGTACTAGTGACAACTTGTCGTTGCACAGCATGTCCCCGTAGTGCTATGCAATCTGTCTCCAGTTCCACAGGGAAGCCCCATATGGTATCACTGAAATGGTCAATTCTGAACTTCAACACCGCAAATTCCAGTATATATGGCTTGTACCGTTCCTCCGTGCTTGATGTTCGTTTAGACGCAAAGCCTATCGGGTGAACTGCTGTCACCTTTTTCCCGCTCTCCAGCGTCGTGTCGAACCTCTGGGATAACACCGCTCCAAAGCCATCTTTGCATCTGTCTGTTGTTAGTATGAACAGCGTTCCATCAAACTTGGGTGCTCTCAGCACCGGCTCAGATGTTAGCACCTGCTTCAATTTTATGAATGCTCGCGTCTGTCTCGGTGTCCAATACCGTTCGAGTGACCTGTCTCTGAGGTATTGCTGGTACTTCCGTTTGCTTGTCTTGGTATCTGGGCCTGGGAAGTCTAGGTTTCATTGCAGGTCCATTAGTGGTGCTGCTACCCGTGCGTAATCCTTGACGAGCGACCGGAAGTACCCTGTTAAGCCCAGAAACCTCATCAGCTCTAGTAGCGATGTTGGTGTTGGCCACTTAGCCACTGCCTCCAGCTTTGCCACATCTGGTTTGATTCCTTCCTGCCCGACTCTTGCGCCCCCAAACACCACCTCTGACATGAATAGCTGCATTTTTTGTGGTGAAAGCGATATGTCCCATTCCCGACACCTTACCAGGAAGACGTGCAACCTTGCTAGTAACTCCTGGAACTCGTCTCCCGCTATCCCATTGTCGTCCACAAATGTTTCCAGCCCTATTTGCGCCGCTAGCCCTTTGAACGCAACTGCCGTCATGTCTGCGAAACACGATGGTGTGCCTAGTAGACCCATGGGCATATGCATGTAGCACTGGTAGCCCCTGCCCTCTGTGTAGATGCACAGGTATGGCTGATACTGGTCCTCTACTTCTATTGCGTAAAACCCCGACGCTAGGTCCATGACGCACACATATTGGTGCCCGGCTAGGCATTGTTGCTTCGACCTGATGTCCCCTTGTGGCATCGGTGCTACCTCCGTGACTTTGTTGAGGACCTGGAAGTTCTGGCATACCTGCCATTTCGGCTTCCTGCTGCCACTCCCTTGGCTCATGTGTTTCTCTGGTTGGTCTACCGTTAGTTGAGTGGTCCCTCCCACGCTTTGCTCCTCGACCAATCTTCTGATCTCTTCCATTGTGAGACCCAGTGCTCCATGTGCCTTTTGTGCTAGCACCGTTGGGTGGACCGCCTTCACCTCATCCGACCTGATGTCCCATAGTATCCCCGCCTCGTTGAAGTCCTCCAAGACCGGTAGGTACCATTCCCTCTGTGCCTGCATCAGTGGCTTTTGATTGACTTTCAGTGGGAACTTAGCGTCGTTTGATATATTCAACTGGAATTTCATGAACAGTACCGGTTTTACCTCCTTTACCAACAATGCGAAGGTGTCTGCAAATTCGGCTATTTTGTCCTTCACCTGCTTCAGCTTGTCCGGTGGCAGTGGTCCACATCTGATCGCCTTCCATACTTCTTCTACCCTGGGTGGGTAGAATGGCCCCTCCGCCTTCAGCCTCGTAAACATGCTTTCTATCTTCTTCTCCCCCACTGACTTCCCCACTTCACAGTCCTTCATCATGTCTTTGTCATCGTCCGTCCCTCCTTCTTGGCTCTCTGTCTCCACGTGCCTCACCTCTGCCTCATCGCCCTCTACCAGCATCTCCGCCTCTCTCTCCTTCTCTTGCTGCCCTGCTGCTTTTGGTCCGGCTTCAGTGGGTAGTACATCGTTTTGTATTCCCCATTTAGCGCAGTTTTCGATTTTGATGTACTCGTCTCCCCATGGTAGCAATATGGAGTCCTTTCCATAATCGTGTATGGCCCTTAGTTGATCCAGCAGCGGTTTGCCTATCAACATCTTCCACGAGCCCTTGCTTGGGAACACCTCAAACGTCGTTTGCGCCTTCGCCACTCCCCACTGTAGGGTGCCCGTCCAAGTGCCTGTGGATGGTACCAGCGACCCATCTGCCATCCTTAGCACCTGCTTTGACGCGTCCAGTTGGCGCAACCTCGTCTGCACTTTGCGGTACGTGCCCGTGTCGATGGCATTTATCATTGTGCCATTATCCATGATTGCGAGAAACCTGACTCTTTCCCCTCTCGGTCCCATTAAGCTCGCTACTGCCATGAACGGCTGGCCGACCTGAGTCCTGGCCCGCTGGCTTGCCGCATCCAATGCATAAACGTCAGTGATTCTATTCTCAGCGTCCTGTACGTTACTTGCGCTTTCCTCCTGTTGTTCTGACCCTACCCCCTTTTCTCCTGAACCCTCCTGAATGCTCCCCGCGACTGGCTCTAGCATGCTTGCAGGCGAATCCTCCATTTTCAACTTCTCTTCCTCCAAACTGGACGGACAGTGACCTGGGGCTGATGTTGGTCTGCCGCTTTCCGCAGCCCCTAGTAGTTTCCCTCCACCGTCCAGTCCCACTGCCCTTCGTGCTGCTCTGCCTGCCCCGCATTGCCTACCTGCCATCCTTCTCCTGTCGCTATCATGTACACCTGAGGTTCTGCTGGTTCTCCGCTGAACTCGGCTTGCTGTGCCATCGGCCAAACATACTGGACCGGGGCTGCGTTGGGCCTGAGCTGTGTCATTCTTCGCAGCATGCCCGCGACTAGCTGTCACCACCTCATCTCATGTAATCGCAGAGTCTCCTTGGCTGTGCATGTGTTTCCGACGTGTGGTGGGTCAGTGACCAGCCCGCAACTGAAACATTCCCCCGACCCTGCCATGGCTGTTCCTGGTTTCAGAGGGTACGGTCGTTCGAGCACTGGCATTGTTTCTTCCCTGAATGCCCGGTGCCAAGCCTGCACGTCCACCTCGTACAGTCTCCTGCCCACGTCCGTGTTCGCTCGGTGTGGTACTGCTAGCGCCTTTTCCAAGATCTGGGCCCTCGTGAGTGGAATCCTTGGCGCTACCACATTCCTGTTTGCTGCCACTGCGGGTATGCCTGCCCTTGCGTACTGCCCAGCGTAGCTTTGCGGTACTCCTTCTCCCTCTGCCCGCACTATTGTCCTTGCTGGGTAGGTCTGTGCGATGTGCCGTACCGTGAGTTGGCTGATTTGTTGTCGTAGTTCTGCCACCTCGCTCTTCAGCGACTGCTCGCCCTTCTTTGTCTCCTGGTTTCTCAACAGCTTTTTCACCTTGACTCTTCTCACCACCTCTACGAACTCATCCCACTCTTCGTACTCGTCCTCTAGCTCGTTTCTCAAGCTTTCCAGTGCTGCCTCAATCGCGTACTCGATTAGCTTGCCCTCCTTGTCTCCCATGCTTAATGCCAACCGCATCACCTTCGTTGCCCATATTATGTGCCCGTAATCTCCTCCTCCCTCTGTGTCGATCCACCTTCCAATCTCCTCCTCTTTCAGCACTAGGGCTTTAACTCGTTCCCTCTGTTGCGACTTTGTCCATTTCGGCCTTTTGGTTGGTGGCCACCTTTTCAGAAACGCGGCCTTGAGTGTTACCATGTCCACCTTGTCTCTGGACGGTGTAAAGATTGTTAATAAAGGACAGTGGGAGGAGACTAAAAGAGGCTCCTGTTGGATGGGGGTCCTAGTTCGACCCAGGAGGCTAGAGATGCCTGGTAGAGTGTCAAAGAGTGGTGAAAACAATGAAAATGCGCCCTAAAAGTCCAAAAGAGTGCTGAGATTCGTCTAATGAACGTCTGATCTTGGAGAAATATTCTCCCGAGGTTCTGCATCTTTATTTCCGGCTTCTCCTCTCTAGTAATGCGGCTGTTATTTTTTAAGTATGTACAGTGTACTGTAAGTAGTTGTTGGCTTACATAAGCCAACAATGCGTCCAAACACTAAGTAAAAAGATAAGGAAATAAGAACAGAACAGATCTGTAAAGTAAATACAGTGAAATAAAACAAAATACCTAGTAGGGAGACTTCCCTCCCTACAACGGTAGGTCCATGAACCACTCTTCCGCGTAGCTTCCTGCCGCTAACTGCAGGCTGAACCGGTCTACTTTCATCACCTCTGTCCAGGTCGTCAGGAGTGATAGCTGGAATTCCGCGAACCAGTCCGATGGTTCCTCCTTGTTCGAGTAGTCCCCTCGAAACAGTGGGACGACTTTTGCCACTTCGTTGACATTGACAATCTGGTACAACATTGTTTGAGCTGCTGGTTGTGGTTGTGCTGGTCTGCCTGATGTTGTTGGCTGTGGGTTTGGCGTTGCCGGGAACGGGTTTGGAGTTGGCATTGCTCGTTGTTCTGCTTTCGGCCTGGCCGAAAAGAGCGTTTCACTGGGGAATATTGCTGGCTGCAGGTGGTAGTTCTGTGTGCCAGCTGACGTGCTTGTACTTCTCTGTTTGCCTCTGGCACGGAGATACGGGTTCGCCATTGTTGGTCTGCGTGGGGTATATAGCTCTGAGTCGTCTCCCTCTGCTGTCGACAAACTGCTTTCCATAGTGATTGTGCCACTGCCTGACTCTGCTTCTTCTGCCTGCGTGTTTATTCCTCATAGTCGTGCTACCTGTTGTAGTGATAGCAACGTTGCCCGTAACTGCGTTCCTGGGGTTCCTATTCCCCTCTTGTCACCAGATGGACTCGCCAGACTGAGAAACGGTGCCCGATGCCTGATGCCAGTGACAGTGCTTCTGCTTGCTGATGACTAAGCTCTCCTGCTACTGTTCTACTTGGGCTATGGCACTCGGACCCCTGCCACTCGCTGCCACGCCCCGCCCCTACTCTCACTATCCTTCCGCCCCACACTTCCCCGTTACAACACACTGGTCACGGGATATCTCGTAATATGGATCCTTTTCATGGGTTTTTGTTGATTACTTGTAAGCAGCGTTGACCAATTTCCTGGCATCAGGGAAACCGGGAGTTTGGCTTATGATCACGGCTTAGTTAGGGGTTAGACATCCACCGACATTTGTTCGCCATGTACAGACTCGACATTACACTAACAGGAAAGGTGCACTGTCGCGAATATAACGAGAACCTATAGCCAACTACATTTGACGTCATAAACAACATGTATTTGGTAACGTTTCCGTCATCATGCTTTGAGTGATAGTAAGAAGGGGAAGAAGGGAAGATAACCATACAAGTGACTCGTTGTACTGCAGTAGAGGATGGAAGAACAGCAGCCTATTGCATAATTTTGATAACAAGCATTCACTAGACATCCACTTTGTACAGAGGACGAATGACTGGAAAGGTTATGGAAAAACATTAAAGGAATGATACAAAACCGGCAAGTACGGCTGCATGTAAACAGTGGGGTAGGTCGTTAGCACCATGCGGCACACTGTAAGAGTGGTAAGAGTAACGCCACCAAGACACCGCAAACCGCGAGCAGACGTATCGTATCCATGACCGGAAACCAAAAGCACTTCATAATTTTCATGTAAGCTTTAGCCATCTTGGAATAGAGGCAGTGAGCTGAATACTGCACAATAAGTGCCAATTCCGACAACCCAGAGGAAGCAATGCCACTAAGATCATGGGGTTAAGTGTGCAGGCTGAGACCGGGCCAGCTACAAACGAACAACCTCAGGGTTCAGGCTCATTCTAAATATCAAGAGAGACCCTCACCTGCAGTACGGGCAGATCGAGCATAAAAAGGCACAAACGGTCTATAGAAACATCAGTGAAGTCGTGACAATATTGATTCAGGCTTCTCGCCTAGCCGAGAAATAGGCAAAGAGAACAACTGATTTGCTCTTCCCATCTGGAGGAACATGTAGCCATTGGGGATGCCGGAGAGATTCCCCTAGTAGACGAGTGCCTTTCCGACCTTCATATCAGCAATGCATACACACCGCGTCTGCATTCATGGTAGTATACGCTGAGGGCCCAAGTGTCGCTAAGGTGATGTTTCTGTCAAGCTCATAATTACTTGCCTCTTCTGGGTCGAGGTAGTTGAGATATACATCGGGGTTGGTAATAAGAGTGGGCCATCGAGCACTCATGGGCCGGGGCAGGGTCCGATGGGACTTCTAGGTTTCCTTCACGGCGGCTCTTGCACTACATGAAAGAGGGAAGTACCTTGATTTGGCATGCTCCATGGCAATGCCCGGAGTTGACATCGAAAAGGGGTGGACCTTCTCGCCCTAGTACAGTCAAATTAGTATGTAGCGCCTCACATTCATGCAGTTCGTGACACTTCCCTGAAAACACGTTGATGCTAAGAAGTACGATGGCGGGTAGGCTTTATGAGGCTAAAGTACATAGGCTTGGTAGATAGAACCTGTGTCGACCAGTTGTGGGTCGGCGCAACCAGCTCCGCTAGCTATGGGGGCTGCATTGGCGCGGTGGATATCGAGGCAAATATTGGCCGCATTATACCTTGTAACAAAGGCACTTTCTTGGATTCCTACTTGCATAAATCCTTGGAATTCCCTTGCAAGTGTCACACATACCTTTACAAATCTGTGCGATAGGGATGGGTGCGTATTCCCCTGGTGTAGACCTACCCAACATGGTACGGTTTCTATCACATGAGTCAGTGTCAACCGTCAGTTGAACGTGAAAGGGTTTTTCGATGTCCAACTGCTGCGCTATGGAATGCTTTTGCTATCCTGGCTAACCTACACGGCGTCCGGCTTGTCTCCGAAGAGTAAGTTCGGTCCCATTTGAAAAATTACATGTGTACACTTTATCGGTGACGCGCCTAAGTTGATGTGATTGGGCCCGAACGTGACATCCCCTAGGTCGTCCGCTTGGGCAGATTCATCATCCACACTACAATGTTACCATTGCCCCCTAGCCTATGCGACGGCTCAGCACGAGGACGCGCACTCACAACACCCGTCGACTTGAAATGGGAACCGTGGGTTTCCATCGTCAGCGGCACGCTTTGGGAGCGGGAGTGACCAAGACGACATCACTTTGGTCTACCGTTGCCACGCTTCTTCAGCGATGAGTCCGAAAGAAAGATGGGCTTCGAGGTAAAAATACGGCTCATTACACTGCTAGTCACCGTTCCGTCGTCAGATAACTTCCCGTCCGGTTTTGGTGTGGTCAATGCTTCTCGGGATGCTGAGAACGAACGCCATTCGCCTTCAGCGTGAGGAGCTTTGCACTGAGAAGTGACCTTTGACGCGTTATCCAGCTCCCTCCAGGAAAGGTCGGCGAATCTATCTGGCAATCCGAGGCGGGAAGTCGGGGATTCCTCTAACCACATCTCGCCGTTTGATGAAGTCATTCCTCGTGTGCTAGTTATTTCTAAAATCACTGAAGGTCAGTTAAGGTTATAGAAAAGGGACGAGAGAGTACACCACCTAGTAACGTCAACTGATCCTCGGGACCTTCTAAGCCTTCTGAGGGATTCGCTGGTGGTTGGAATGGGAAGAATAGCTGAGGCACGGCACGCCGAGGCGAAGCTACATTGTTGTCCTCTGAGGGTGATATTGATAGCTTGACACCGGTTGAATAGGGTTACGAGAGGCAAAGCTGCGATGTTAACAAGTGTATGGCTTTCGCAAAGGAAGCTGAACTCACCGTTTGATCCCACCTCATTCGGTTCCCATGCATTCCAAGACTGTCTCGTTGGCCTGATCCCTCTGAGGCGCGGACTGGAGAGTTCAGGGAGGGCAGCACGAATACTCAAGGGGGAATCGACTGACGCATACCTTTCTGCAACATCGACGAACTCTTCGTAGCTCCAGGCTCCTTGTCACATTCAGATGGCTGGAGCCTTTCTGAGGCGCTAAATTCAAGGCTCTGTGCATGCGAAGTAATTCCCAATGGGTTACTGTATTTCTGTGGGACGTTACTCAAGGCGGGGTTGTGCTCGATCATTCTCACTGGTCGATCTACCGCAAGTTTTTCCTTCCATGTTTCCTCCAGTTTCATTGCCTGCGAGTAAACTTGACCGAGAGCTTTCCGAACGTACGCGACAAGATTCGTATATGGCAAACGATAGACTTCGAGCTTTGGAGTGATGACGTATGTCCAGTCTACAGATATATTATCAACCGTCATTCAAAGCAGAGAGCCGAGAGCAACCGACCTGTGAGTACAGGTGGCAAAGTGGTAGCATCGAATGTCAACGTAGGAAGAGGATTAGGAGAGGACTATCACATAATCGAAGACACATTGAGTTGGGATTTTCCAGTGTATAACCATCCTGGACTCACGACTTTTCGAAAGGGTACCTTTGTGGAATCCGTGCTCGCACCTTTAGTGAGGACAAGTGAGATAGCGGCAAACAATTTCCGTGACAAGCGTCTACGAAGAGTGGTTCGTTTGTGTGTGTTCTTCTTGAAAGTCTTGAAAATGAGACTAATATCCAGCTGGTCCTCCCTCTTACAACGCTTTTTGGAAACCGGAGGGGGCTGCCAGTCATCCTTTATGAGGGCAGCTTTATGCACAGCCTGCATGGAAAATACGGGGCAAAGGTAGTATGGAAATGCACGAATGGGAAGAGTTGCCGATGGATGAGTCGGGTCCAACGCATACTTTGCGTTGGGGTTGAAACCTGGCAATAAGGTTGTGGGTGTAGTACCGCGTCTCTAAGCCATTCCTCAGCCTCGAGAAGAGAAATAAACAACCAGGACATACATTGAGTGACACGGGACAGCCGACAGATTTGGGCAGTCTCGACAGTTCTCGGCATGACTTCATTGTACTCAACTACTACGACGTGGAAGTGACATCTCAGTCATCAATAAATATTACATAATCAGCCCCTAAATATTACTTGCTTATGAAGATCGCGGGACGGGAATGGACTTCTGCGCCGGATAGAGCACTTGCACCCGAGGGGGAATACAAATAGGCAGCCTCCTTGTCAGTCTCCACGAGAATTGCGCTTCCCGCACCTCTGAAACGACCTGCGACTTCAAAAATGAGAGTCGTCCTCCACCTGGTGACCACATTCCTGGCATTATCCACCTTCCTTCCTCACTTGGCGCAAGCGTTCACCAGTTATGCAAATGATTTCGTTAACCCAAATTACATGCTTGCTCGTCAGTATCCAGGAAACACAGGTGGCGCCCAATTCTCCATCCTGAAGTGGGCAGATTTTCTTGCTGCGCAGGGTCCTTGGAGTGAGGTTTAATCCACGTAGTGCATCTTGCACTTTTTGACCGTCGACGGTATTGACAGCTGTCATCGACAAACCAGTCGTACCTCCTTCTGGAGATCTGCACGATTATATGAGCTGGTCCCCTTAGTATGCCTCATGTCATCCGTATTCACACCTACATCCTGACATCACTCTTAGCTCGTGGCCAAACTGCTCCGCGCTCGGAAATACTACGGAGCTACCCCTCCCACAAGGTGGTAATTCCATCGATGCAAAGCTTAATTTTTGACGTCTATTATCAGTTTGGGCCGAGTGCCCGTATTACCTTCGAGATGGCCTTTTCAACCCAGATGTTCGCATGATCAACAATACAGGTCACTTCAACGCAATGGCGGACGCCGTATGGATGAGTTCCCTTGCCTGGGCTATGACAGGGATAAATCGATACGCTCAAAACGCCGCGACGTTCCTGAACGTGTGGTTTGTGCAAAACAGTACCGCAATGAATCCGAACCTCATGTATAGCCAAATGCGGAGAGGGCCAGGCAAAGGGCAGTTGGGCGCTCATACGGGTGAACTGTAAGTTTTCTCTGAAGTGAATAGCGGTTTCTAGTGTGCTCAAGCTGCACCAGGGATTTAAAGTGTATGGCGAAGATTGCAAACGCTGTCTTGATTTTTCGAAACGGAAAATCGATCCACTGGACCGATAGCTTGGACCAAGGAATGATCAATTGGTGCCAGAGATTTGTCAAATGGTTCACCACATATTGGATTGCTCTCGAAGAAGCTGCCGCACCAAAGTCAGTACCACATTTTTGTGCAATGACTTGCCATTCAGTCTTCATCATGTAGCAACCACGGATCATACTATTATTCTCAGCTCGCTTCTCACTATCTTATCGTAAACGACATCGAGGGCGCAAGACATGCAATTAACACTTACTTTACCACCACATATATGTCTCAAATCACCGCCAATGGCGAGCAGGTATGTCGTTGGATGCTGATGTGTTGCCCAGCCCTCAGGTAACACGATTTACAGCCACTAGAAGCCCGTAGGACACGTCCATATCATTACCGTGCATATAACCTCATAGCAATGATCGTTTGTACCGCACTTGCAGACTTCAATGTCAAGCTGACATCGCTAATAGACGAATGCCCGGATAGGTGAATACCTTGGTCTTGACTACTGGAACTGGACGGGGAACGAAGGGGCAGGAATTAAAGCAGCATTGGATTACGCCATGACTATCCCGCCGGGTACCGAGAATGCCGATGAACTGTACCAACCAATGGCAGGCGTTGCAGCAAAATATGGCGATCCCGACGGCAAATACGCCACTTTTTTGGCGAAAGCGGATACGCGTTACCCCGCTGCACCGTATTTCCTGTGGTCCCAACCATTCTCTGAGTCCGGGTTGCCAGCTGCCCGTCCTGGCTGGTCTCCAAAGCGCGATTCGGCGGCCGGTAAATCTGCACTGGGAGGCCCGGCGACGCTTTTCGCGATAGTGTCTGTGGTATTAGGCTTCTTTGCTTGACGAAGGTAAAGGTAAGAATCGATTACAGAAGTTGTCGCGGTTTGGTTTCCAAAATTTTTGTCGCTACGGTTGTGTAATCATGAATAGAACCGAGCACGGAACAGACAGAAATGTGTTACTATGAGCCGCAAATCTCGGCAAAGTTGAGTGCGAAGTCTAGAACAAATCATATCAACACAGTGCCAGGATTGAGAACACAAGAAGATCCTACATTCCATCTCTAGAATAGGTCAAGTGGTCTATCAGAGAACAATACTGTTTGGAAGGCGCTGTTCGTACCCGAGGCCGAGCAGACGCTGGTCAGAGGTTCGGATGACATCAGTCGTAAGATTCTCAGCTATGGCAACTGGGGGCTTTCGACTCATCGGGACGTAGTGGGACGTGGGGTATCCGGGTGCTTCTGCCCTTGTCTAAACTGGTTACTTTAGTGACTCGGGCATACGCAGTGGTGGGGAAGAAACTGATTCAATCGATAGTTTTCCTGACTCAGAACGGGGAAACGCGGAGGGAAAATGTACGTCGAGAACGTCGTGAATGGGGACCCAGTGCCAATCTGCAAGACGGCCAAAGTACAGGCTACGCTTCCTATTACAGTTTTTGAATAGGTTTTGAGTGTACGGCGGGTAGGGTTTGTCAGCAGAATGGAGTGGATTCGGCTATTATGTTTGCGGATTGGCAGGTTGACACCGAACTAAGTTTCTGCTTGTAGGGCCTGCATCTCAACTATGCACGGTGACTACAAGGCATCCAAGGAGGCGTTTGTATCCGGAACGACCGGCTCAACGGTACTGCATATCAATGCGATATGTTCAGTTGGACTGGCAGGTGCTCCAGTTGACGCGATGCACTGCTGACTGACCACTCGTAGTCTTCAATAGCACTTCATTCAGCACTTACCTCTCGCGTGGCAGTTTTCCGATCCATGCCGTTCTTTGTGGAATGGATACTACTGTCTGTACCTCTGTTGTTGTCTATGACAGTCTATGCAGAAGCGCCAGGCGCACTCTCCGTGTTGTTATCAGTCGCGACTGCCGTCCTCTTACTTCTGCCTCCGACTGAAAACGGAGCGGCTCTCCCAACGAAAGTCGATGATGGTACCACATCCGTTCGCGACATGGGCCATCGGTCTGAATTCCAAGTGCCTTTACCACCTCTTCCAGCGTTGTCAACGTATCGCGCGCACATGATGCTTATGACGGTGCTATCCATCCTTGCTGTCGACTTTCGGGTTTTTCCCAGAGCTCTTGCAAAGTGTGAAACTTATGGAGTCTCATTGGTGTGTTGGAGCTGTTTGGAACGAGTGCATATATGTATGCTCACTGTCTGGAGCCAGATGGACCTCGGCGTTGGATCGTTTGTCTTTTCGCAAGGCATCGTCTCTGCTATCCCTTTACTTAAAGATCCGTCTCGTCTCCGCAAACCTCTCGGTTATAAGCTGTTCAACACGTTGAAGAAGGTTGCACCTGTGGCAGTACTCGGCCTAATACGCCTGATGGCCGTCAAGGGCACCGACTATCCTGTACGCTGTTGTATGGATTTGTGTGTATTAAACTGAGGATAGCTGATAACTGAACATAGGAACACGTGACGGAGTATGGCGTACATTGGAATTTCTTCATGACACTTTCTCTGCTACCTGTATTTGAAGTTTTCACACATGGCGTTATTTTGCACATACCCATTGGACTTCTAGGGCTTTGGATTGGGGTTGGTGAGCGACATAATCGTGTCTTCGAATCGCGTGGTTGCCTTATAACTTGTTTCAACACTCAGTGCAGCAATGCCTCTTATCATTTGCTGGCCTTGGAGATGTCTTACTCAACGCACCGCGAAGCAATATCATCCTTGCAAATAAAGAAGGCTTGATCTCCCTGCTTGGTAAGGTCTGCATGGTAGCACGACATTCAGCCATATTGAATCGCGATTACAGGGTACTTTTCAATCCACATTATAGGCTTATCCGTCGGCACGATCGTTCTTCCACCCAGACCGTCTTTTTTCCGAAAGCACAAAGCGCTTCTGAACGGTGGCAGGAGCACAAGGTTGGATCTCATCGCTCCGCGACAAACTGCAAAGGTCGTGGCTGAACTTTTTTCGTGCGCTCTTGTGTGGTGGAGTTCATTTGCGTTTGCCCGACTGAAATTAGACGTATCTAGAGGAATGGTGGGGGTTGTACTTCATCTCACCCAATTGCACAGCTGATGTCGATGCAGGTGAACTTGCCATACATTTTATGGGTCTCAGCTTTCAATACATCGTTCATTTTGGGCTACTGCTTATTAGATATGTTATTCTTCCCCACTCGGGTATCGCACGTGAAGGATTCCTCTGACCCCAATGGAAGGCGAGTCATGCTCGACGAGTCCTCCACTGGTAACCGTGCGCCGCTTTTGCTGGAAGCAATAAACAAAAATAGTCTCGTGATATTCCTGATTGTAAGGATTCCGAACAGAAATAGTTTGAATCGCCTCCAAACTCACGCACCCCGACCCAGGCCAATGTCGCCACAGGTCTTATCAACCTGTCGGTAAAGACAATGTACACTTCGGATGGAAAGGCGATGCTTATTCTTGGTGGTTATGCGTACTGTCTTTGTGCATTTGCGTGGATATTCCGCAGTAGGCGTCTTTGGCGATTTTAGATGCGCTTGTGAGCAATCACTTCATCATGTGTAAAACTGTGGAAATTTACCCTAGGTAAAGTCCTTGGCCAGTTGAAGCCATTATCCAGGATGATACAGCCATGTCTGAGAAGGCTAGATTATTTACTAACTTGGGCCTTTGTAGTTGAAAGGCGAGTATCTTCGGCATCATAAGATTCGGACGGAAGGAAGTTGCACGTGCCAGGTTCCGGCATGTATCCGGGTAATTAATAAATTTTCGACATGGGAGTCCAGGAGTCGTTGAAGTACTGTCTCTCTACCTTTACACTGAGTGCAACTGTTCTCCGCGAATGATTTGGGTAAATATCTCTAGTGCAGCAGCTGGCTGGAAAGCGGGCTGCAACTCCGTTTAATCCTTCGTGACGCAAAACCAGTGATTAGCAAGTACTTACCACTTCGTGACCAGCGCCAAAGACCCTTCTGTGGAGATAGAAAATCATGCATTACAGGTATCCATCTATGTTTACAGGGATGAGACGTACGCAAAGGTGAAGTTGTCCACATTTGCCACCGAGGCGATAGGTGTTCCATTGAGAGTTATGTTGGTAAGGGAGGTATTCTTCAACTCCTCGTTTCCATACCAGTTCATTGCAAGAACAGTTTCATAAACCTGGGAGCGGCCAAAAGATCATTTGAAGAGTAAACTATCGGACAGTGCCTCACTCACACCGACCCAATTGCATCTAGCTCATACAAGTAGTCAGGAGGTATTAAGGCAGAAAGAAACGTTAGGCTTACATGATGTCAGTATCACCGGCCTTGGCGAACAATAGCGCATTAGATAGATAACGGTAAAACCACAAGGTGCCCTTGCATACCCATATCAAGATCCTCAATCCGGAATTCGCTAGCCGAGACAGCTCTGGCAACAAGGTCCGACCACCCTAGGGGGAGAGAAACAACGAGCTCAACGATTCGGACCCCATATACACTGGTGGTCTCACATCGCCGGTATTTATAATCATTTGATACGGCTTGTTGGCACAGTTCTCGTAGCTAGTCTCGGCACTGATCTGCTTCTTCACACTTTCGATTGAAAGATAGTTGGTGTAGTACTGAGGGGGGAATAGAGTTGAAGAGTTCTGACGGAGATCGTACGGATCATAGTTCCCAAGGACCAGGGGAAGGATATGGCTACTCTAAAGAACTGCTTCAAGCAAGGTCATCATGGTGGCCAGAAGGACGTACACAGTAATTGTCAGCACTGAGGCAAATCGCATCCGATGCGGAAGAATTTCCAGCAGCGTAACAGGCCTGTTCTTGCTGCACACAGCCACCTTCACCCCACAGGGCTTGCGAGATGTTTGCCAAAACTGCGTCAGAGATAAGTTGCCCATACCCAGGGGCGTTCTTAGCAAACGTGTAGTAAGCAACGTTTTGGATTAGGGGATCCATCCATCCGCTAGGTGAATGGTCGAGCTATGAGTTTGAGCTCGGGGGCTCACAAAATACTCACTTGTTGATTAGTAACGCACTAACTACGATTGGCTCTGCGTCAAGAGTGCCATCCACAATTTTCGCATTTTGTTCGTCAAAATAGGTGACAAAAGCGGGCCCATAATGACCGCCGCCCTCGCTCTCAGTTGCAAACACGAATCTGCAAACAATTGCCTCCAGACATCATCAAGGCTGATTAGACGGAAGAGACGTACTCGCGACTGCTATACTTGGCAAACGCTTGACTCTCGAAGAGGACTTGGAAAGCCTGCCAGACGAAAGGTGCCGCAACTTCTGTACTGTTCACCGTATCGGTCCCATAGGAGAAGCCTGTTCCGATGGGTTGATCAATATAGATCACTTGAGAAGATTGAGATACCCTATCGACATGCACCAAGTCCAATTATACGTACTATTGCTCACATTATTCCAACTGGGGAGAGAGGGACTGTTCAGCAACACTTCACCGCTTGAACGTCGACTTGGTACATCACCTGTAGGGGTTTAGATATGTAGTCTCTCCATCTGGGTTAACCCCACAAGGCCCATTTTCTGATAAAAAACTTTCAGCACTCTACAGTAGTACTGGATCCCAGTATTCTTCACCTTGGAAAAGACCTATCATGGACGAACACCCCGGCCCACCGTTTAACCTGATTTGCAGGGAATGCCTCTTGATCCAGTACCACCACCATCCCCCCGTGGGAAAACCCAGTCCCCCCCCAAACACACCTGCTCGACAGCTGAACCGTGCCAGATATGACTGTCAGATGTTGGCAAACGATATCATTCCTTCCCTAAGGGCTCCTTCAAAGCCCGCTTCATTCCACCATCAGCTCCCCGCTTCGTCCTAAAACACCTTGCTGCTCACCCCCCGACTTGGACTTGGACAACCAAGGGCGGTCCTAACAAAGACCGATCCTTCCAAGTCCCAACCATCCCCATCACCTGCAACAAGGCGGCTCCCAGGGCAATCCACTGGATAGTCGCCGTGTTTCATTCGTTTAAGGCCCACCTCAATCCCATCGCTATCGATGGAGAGTCTGGAAAGGTGAAGTCGGGATGGCTCAGGCTTTATCAAAATAATCTGTACGTCCATCTTCGAGGACAAATGAAAGAGACCGCAGCGCCCAAGAGGGCACCCTCAACAACCACCAAGCCATCCCCCACCTCCCCCCCCTTAGCCCACCCTAGGGCCGCTCCTTCTACGGAGAAACTTCTAGAAGCTGAGTTGTCCAAACTCTGCCAGGAGATCACCGAGTTAAGGGACAAGTTCACCAACTACATCACGTCTCACGAGGCATGCTGCATGCGCCGCAGCAACTCACCATCAGAATCTTCTGGAACAGAAGATCGCCCCACCCGTGCCACCCCCCGCCCACCGCCGGCCCTGCTCACCCTCCTCCTGGATGGGTCGTTGAAACCCACAGTCAACCCCCCGACCTGGTTAGTTGCCGCACTAGCCCAGCAGGACCTTCCTATCACCTTCAGGGACAGTGTCTTCGTCCCATCCCCTCTCACCCTCGCCACCTCGTTCCCGGAGGGAACACTCGAAGTCATCAAACTGAAATTTGATGGCGCCTCCCCCTTGTTTCTAGGTACCCATAAGGACGGGGACCTTAGGTTATCTACCGCTGCACTGGCCTGCACGGTTACTATGTCTTACAACCTGCCACATGACCCTTACGTACCAACACTTCCTCGGAGAAGGAAGTGATCATTACCCACTCCACCACCCACTCTTCTGTTCTCGTAGCTGTAGTACCTTTCCACTCACCGTTTACCTTCGCAGATTCGCTCTGGGGACCCTCGCGTCCCGGTTGGCTGAGTGTGCACAGTACTCAGCTTCTGTTGACCAGTACCGTTAGCTGACCCTTTCCTCGTTTCCGGACAATTGTGTTTCGTTTAGTGCAACATAGGGACATCATGTACCTCACGCACTTTAATCCAGAATTAAAAAAAAAAAAAACCTGATTTGCAGTCATCAGGGTGTGTCTGCGCAGAGTAATAGAACAGTGTCCCACCACAGAGTGAAAGGCGCTGTCTCGGGCGAGTTGCGTGCTTCGAAGAACCAAAACCACTGTCTCAACGTCAGCCATAGACCCGTCATGCCAATGAAGAAGTCTAGGTTTACCATGGACATATGCTTCCCAACTTCAACGTATCCAGAATATTGTGTCACGTCCGGCGTGGTTTCACAGATACCAGAGTTCACGACATAGCGCAGGTCCGTACCACTAAACCTCGTCGAGGTGAACTGGACACACGGTGACCCTGCGTCTCGAACGATGGCGGCCTTGGTGAAAACCACTCTCGCGAGAACCGAGCCAATGATACTGGACAAGATCAGGAGAGTAAGTGGCATCCTACCTCTAACGGAGAATCTGTGCGTGTACCTAGCCTCGAGTATGATGTGGCCCTATAAGGATTCCCGCAGAGTAGTAGGGCAAGGGAAGATAGCGTCACCAGTATAGCGGAGACCCACACAAATGACCTCGAAGACGGCAGATGCCGTCAGATCGGAAAAAAGTTGTTCACTTGACGTGCATCCGCCTCGGAGAGACGATTCTAAGAAAAGCATAAAAGCTCACAAGGTAAGAATCTGAGTGCATTTCCACGTAAACAAGCAAGGCAGACCAAAAAGGAGGTGTCTGTACAAACCATGCATGCTATAGTCACGTGGTGCAATTGTCGATACTGAAAACTCTTGTCTTCCAGTTAGAACACTTGCGATTCCAAGTTTTTACTTGATCTATGCAACTACCTTTCTCCCGCCATGCCAGCGATATGTTTGTCAGGTGATATAAGCAGGCTGCAAAGCTCCGGTTGCGAAGAAGACAAGGTCAGATCTCACGATCCTTATTCCCCAGACACGTCAGTCCCATGAATATATGCAGGAGTTGAGTTTCGTATTAGTGTTTTCCATCATTGAAGATTGAATTGGCAGGGACTACTTACATATGTATTCTCGCCAACAGCTATGTACCTAGCCAGAATACTGATCTACATTGTGGCGCAGACTCAACTGGCACCGCACTTACAGACACTAACACAATGCTGGACGAATCAGCATCATTCAGGATCGTCTCGGCGGGTCGGTGCCCATGAGCAAGTCAAAACATTACAGTTCCCAGGATGTAATATGTAGTACCCTCCGCGCCAGGTTCAGCCGGGTGGAATAGGATGGCCAGCGGAAAGGACAGATCGTCAATCGAGGCATACACGAGACAGGTGTGGTCTAGCGGAACGACTGGGTCGTCAGTCAGAAGCAGAAGTGGCGAGGAAGTTTGGATGGAAACGACCAACCTGGAGAGTACAACCACGCAAGACCGCGGTGCATCATACATGCACAAATTGTCTGGCTTCAATCCTACCTATACGACGTCAGTGAACTCATGCTGAGTGCACAAGGGTCGGCTTTCCCAATCCGATTATTATTATTATCGTTTGGCCGTCTTTTTCGAGGAAGGTAGTAAGATTCTAATTCTTCCGGGTTTCCGACGCCTTGGCTACCCTGCCCGCGGCTTTTAACTGGCACAGGGTCGTCGGCCACAGTAAGAAGAAAGATTAATTCAGCCTGTTCTTTTTCCAGGGGACCCGCTCCATGTGGGGCTTTCACAACATGTACTTACATTTGCAAGACGGCTGAATTGCAGCACGCGCATCCATAGTTTTTGAATTGCTTTTGAATTGTCGGAATGGTCAGCAAACAACACGTGTCCGTTACGGTTCGTTACGGTGCTTAGCGGCGTGCAGGTCGGCGGCTATTCAATCGATGAGAAGTTTTTGGCCCAATAAAATGTTTGCACGCATCAGCTGGAAGAGGAATACAGTAACATAAACAAAAAACAGGCTCGTGAAATTCCTGCCAGATTGCAAGGATTCCAAACGGAAAGGTTTGAATCTGTTCCAACTTACGCACCTCGACCAGGCGAATGTCGCCACAGGCCTTATTGACGCGTTAGTAAAGACAGCGTGCGCTTTGAATGAGAAGGTGATACTTCTTCTTGGTAGTTATGCGCACTGTCTTTGTCGGCAGCCTTTCCGCGGTTTGGGGATTTTAGGTGCACGTACGAGTGATTGTCTAAAGCTACCCTCGGTAAGGGTCTTCACCAGTGCGTACTGTCGACCCAGATGATATAATTATACTCGAGAAGGCTGGAGTTTCAAGTTGAGCCCTTACAGTTGGAAGGATTTTTTTTCTTTAAATAGGACGTGGTAGAAGGTGGACAGATGCAAGTACAGAAGTAACATGTGCCAGGTTCGGGCATGGGTCCGAATGAGTAAGTAGGTAAAAATTCCATCACGACATTGGAGATAAGAAATCGTTCGAAGTATTGTGATTCCATCTTTATACTGAGTGCAACTGTTCTCCGCGAATGACTTGGGTGAATATCTCTAATGCAGCAGCTGGCTGGAAAGCAGGCTGCAATTTCGTGCAATCCCTCGTCACATCGTGACGCAAAGTACGGTGATGGACAAGTACTTACCACTTCGTGACCCGCGCCAAAGACCCTCCTGTAGAGATGGAAGATCATGCAGTGTCCATCTATGTTTATGGGGATGAGACGTACGCAAAGGTGAAGTTGTCCACATTTGCCACCGAGGCAATAGGCGTTCCATTGAGCGTTATGTTGGTGAGGGAGGTATTATTCAGCTCTTTGTTCCCGTACCAGTCCATCGCAAGAACAGCTGCATATACCTGGGAGCGGCCAATAGATCAATTGAAGAGTAAGCTATCGGACAGTGCCCTACTTACACCGACCCAATTGCATCTAGTTCATACAGGTGGTTAGGGGGACTAAGACAGACAGAAACGTTGGGCTCACATGATGTCAGCATCACCAGCCTTAGCGAGTAACACTGTATCAGACAGATACCGGTAAACCACAAGGTGACCTTACATACCCATATCAATACCTTCAATCCGGAGTTCACCAATTGAGACAACTCTGGCAAGAAGCTTCGGGACATCTAGGGAAGGAAAATGAGAATGAGCCCAACGAATTGGACCTCATATACACTAGTAATCTCACATCACCAGTATTTATAATCTTATAGTATGGCTTGTAGGGACATTCTCTGTAAGTAGTCTCGGCACCGATCTGCTTCTTCACACTCTCCGTTGAAAGAAAATTGACATAGTACTCAGGGGGGAACAGGGCTGAAGAGTTTTGACGGAGATCGTATGGATCGTAGTTCCCAAAGGCCGGAAGAAGGACATAGTTACTCTAAAGAGCTGTTCTAAGCGAGGGCATCATAGAAGGCCGGAAGCACGTACACAGTAATTGTCAGCATTGAGGCAAATCGCATCCGATGCGGAAGAATTTCCGGCAGCGTAACAGGCCTTCTCTTGCTGCACACAGCCGCCTTTGCCCCACAGCGCCTGTGAGATGTTTGCCAAAACTGCGTCCGAGAGGAGTTGCCCATATCCGGGGGCGTTCTTAGCAAATGTGTAGTAAGCGATGCTTTGGATTAGGGGATCGATCCATCCACTAGGTGAACGTTCGTGTTTGAGGGTAAGCTTGGGTGCTCGCAAAACACTTACTTGTTGATCAGTAACGCACTGACTACGATTGGCTCTGCATCAAGAGTGCCATCTACAATTTTCGCATTTTGTTCGTCAAAATAGGTGACAAAAGCGGGCCCATAATGACCGCCGTAGCTCTCTGTTGCAAACGCGAACCTGCAAACAATTGCATCCAGACATTATCAAGGCTGATCAGACGGAAGAGACGTACTCGCGACTGCTATACTTGACAAACACTTGACTCTCAAAGAGGACCTGGAAAGCCTGCCAGACGAAAGGCGCCGCAGCTTCTGTACTGTTCACCGTATCGGTCCCATAGGAGAAGCCCGTCCCGATAGGCTGATCAATATAGATCACTTAAGAGGATTGAAATACTTTATCGACATGCACCAAGTGTAATTATACGTACTATTGCTCACGTTGTTCCAACTTCGGGAAAACAATTGTTCAGTAACCCTTATCGCTCAAACGCGGACATGGTACATCACCTGTATGGGTTTAGATATGTGGTGTTCCCATCTGGGTTAACTCGGCAAGGCCCATTTTCTAACAAAACCTTCAGCTCTCCACGGTAATACTGCACCCCAGTACTCTTTACCTTGGAAAAGGCCTATCATCGACGAACACCCCGGCCCACCGTTTAACCTGATTTGCAGTCATCAAGGCGTGTCTGCGGAGTAATAGAACAGTGCCAACCAGAGAGTGAACGGCGCTGTCTCAGGCGAGTTGCGTGCCTCGAAGAACCAAAACCACTGCCCCGACGTCAGCCATGAACCCATCACGCCAGCATGGAAGTCTGAAGTTTACCATGAACATATTCTTCCCAACTTCAACATATCCAGAATACTGCGTGACATTCGGCGTGGTCTCACAAATACCGGAGTCCTTGATATAATGCAGGTCTGTGCCATTGAACTTGGTTGAGGTGAACCGGGCATATGCATCTCGGCCAATAATGCTAGTCGTGGCGAAGGTTGCGCTCGCAAGCGTTGTGATAACACTGGACAAGATCAGTGGAGTAAGTCGCATGCTGCCTCTAATGGGGTACCCAGATGTGCGCGTACCTAGGCTCGAGTGCGGTGCAGCGCTATAAGTACTCTGAGCACAGCAAGTATTTCAGAAGCGTCTAACCCATATGGGAGCGTGCCACGGGTAGGGCAAATATAGCTCAGACACGGATAAGTGATCAGGAAAATAGTTGATGGGTTCGTTGTGTATACGACGCAAGTGTGTCCTGAGCGAACCATAAGAGAACACACACACATCAAAGACGATCGGTCGATCGAGATTGTATCACGGTCTCTACAAACCAAAGCACACTACAGTCGGATAGCACATATACATATATGTTTGGCAGGCTGTACATTATCGCAAAATTCACGCGGGGTGCATTAAATTGTTCCACACGAACTTCAGTGAAAATCTCTGACGGCCGGCAGTACAATGGTTGGCTGGAAGGCAGGCGACAACATCGCTCATTCCGCGAACGCAGTAGGTTTCAGCATCGACACACCGCCGACCATCGTGAGTGGCGCAGATTTCAGACACCACAGCTTAGTACATATGTACTTTCCTGACGCGGGCGCGGCGGGGATCAATTGATCGCTTATGGTCACCACATGTATTATACATAACCCTGCCAAGACTTGATGTGCGCTGACCACGAAGATACGGGGAAAGCGTACCAGTGGTATGCATTCTCTGTGTCTTTCATAGTCACGGCAGAAAGAGCATAGCTCTCCCGTGACTATAACGCAAGGTCTGTCGGCACCGGTGACAAGATAACTACCCTTTTTTTCCTGGAGAAGCCTGCTCAGGTCCCCGAACTGTTGTTAGTATGCAGTCGGTCGATGAGAGACGTTCCAGGAACTGTGTAAGTCGCTGAATAATGTCCTGGCTAACCCTTCGTACGTACAAGTCCCTTGTAAAATGGATATCCAAAGGTATCTATGTCCCAAAAAATCGATCGTGCGAACCCACCGGTCACATAAAGAATTTTAGTTTAACGAGGATAAAGGTGCCAATGAAAACTACCAAACCCGATATGATGAGTTCCCCAAAATCCCCCCAGAAGGTATTGAGTTGAAAGGTGGGACGCAACGGCGGCCACACAAATACCGTCACCTTTCGCATCTTGCTCGGTGCCGATGTTCCGTGGACGATAAAGAGGGTCTGCCGTGACTCGTCATGGGTATAGGTGTCATCTGGTTCCAGCCCTTCGATTTTCAGTTTGCGCCCGTGGGTCAATAGGGACGGGACAAATATTTCGGTTTCTCTAGCAACTGATATCACGTTTGTTTGACCCTGCTCTTCCAACGTAATGGTATCGGATGGCTTCCATTCAAAGGTGAACTGTCCAGTGTTCATCTCGTAACTGAATCGTAAGGGAATACCAGCAGTTTTCGCGGGGTACGGCCGTACGATTGCAGACAAGATTCGCCCGCCGTTGTCCATGGTGAACGAGGTCTGGTGAAGATCGAGCAGCGAAGGCGGTAATGCGCGACGACTGCTGAACCACGAAAAGTTCTCCCCATTCCAGTCGTCGCCCTCCGCGTCGTTGTTACTGGGGTTATAGTTCCACAGGCTAAAAAGGGTTTAGCCCGTGCGCGTAGAGTTTACGAGCTCAAAACACGTACGCAAAATTAGCAAAAGATCGCTCTAGCGCCACCATCAAAGCATCCATCTTTCGGTACTGCCATTTCCAATTTTCGGTTTCAAACGCCTCCTTTTCACTGAATGTAACTCAGGCCTTGCCAACGCTAGAATTATAAATGAGGCTTACTTCATGTCCATAGGTATTCCACATTCCCCAATGAGAACAGGGACCTCCCCAAGGACTTTATGAGCAGAGTCAATGATGTTGTGTATCTGACGAGAATAATTTTCTCGGACACCCAGTTGACCCCAATAGAATGCTTGGAGGGGGAATAATCCCTAAGTGATATGTCAGTTCGAAAAAGGAACAGAGTGAAACGAATAGAATACCCTGGACAAGCCCTGGACATTCACCGTGAAGTCGCCGAATTTCTTGGAGAAGAGAGTGTAGAGGTCATACCTATCCCGTAGCGTAAGACATCATTGAAACAAAGTGTATCCACTTTCGTCTGATTCATCTTACCAGTGAGGAGCAAAAACCATGTTAGGGACTTGATTCTCTTTGGTCCACGATGGCGGACAGAACTATGTGAAGCTGTCAACTGCTATGCATGAGCACAGAAAAGGGAACGGACCTCGTTGGGAATAGGCTCAACGAAGAGCATCTTGTCCTTTGGAGCCACATCACGAACGCGTTGGGCCCATCGCTTCAGGAATGGATAGTAAAAATCTGTGTACCAATTGACCTGCCGCCTGTTCACTCAGCTAGTGGGGCGGGAGAAAAACAGACACACCTTTCGTCCTGTCATCGGATCCTTTACGAAGTAGTTCTCCCGCAGAACAACGCCTTCATTTCTAACCTTGTCCCACCCCCACACGCCATGAAGCTCCCAAACACATCTGCCCTCCGTAGGACCGTCCGCCCTCCATGCTTTGCGACTGGCAGCGTTGAGCACGCTGTGAGAGGTCATGCGTGTAGGCACAGGGAACGACCGAGTCCAGTTCGAAACCAACGTGGGATAGCCAGCACCCAGCATGAAAGACTGAAATGCCGATGCTATGGGTGGTACGTCTGTCATACGATCGCTGTAGGGGGTCGACAGCGCACTCACGAACATAAGAAAGGTGCAAATCTGTGTTGTAGTCGAATTGATAAAGGGAAGGAAGATCTATGTAACCTCTATGGGGTTCGTTCATTATCTAGGCAACTTAGAAACACTTGTTGGGAAGACTAATGGTAAAGACTCACCTCAAAGCCCAGTACACCTTCAATATCACCAAGGGCCCTGACGACCGCTGTATACATATCCAAGAAGGCATCCTGAAGGAATTGCTGGACAGGCTTCGTCTGGCCATCTGACATCGGAATACGCAGCTTCGGTGCGAAAGTATCTCCGGCCCAAAAGCATGTCCTGCAATGAGAGTTGTTCAGACCGACCAGTACGGCAGATGTTGACATACGCCATGGTGGCGGCAGCCAGTTTCTGGTAGCCACAAGGCCAGATACCGCGTTCGGCCTCGACGTGACCGCCACCCTTGACGCCGAGCAGCCAAGCTGCACCTGATTCTTCCAAGGCGTGCAGGTCGAAACCAATACTTTCCAGAGTCCATGCTGGTGCACCTGATCCCCCCGAATATCTCGACCATACATCTTGATGGATGTCTATGAAAGCGACGAGTCCAAACTGTGGAAGGAGAGACAAAAGGCTCTTGACGTATGCTAGATATTCCATGTCATATATGCCCCTAGATGGCAACAATAGTTAGACATTATCCAGATAGGTGAAGAGACGTACGGGCCTGCGTGCTCTACGGCTTCCCATGTTATCACGAAACGTACTGAATAGTAACTCGTCAGTCGCATGACAAAGCCCGTGGAGAAGGTGAGATTACTCAGTGATAGTCCCCACCTCCTCAACCGTGCAAAATGCTGGGGAGCATCCTCCAGTGGAAAAGGACGACCGACGAATGTCACTGCATGATGATCATGAGGGAATGTTTCATGTTTGTGATTGACTGGGCTGTAAGATGGTCGTAAAGAACGCTAAAGAGCAGGGGGTCTGGACTGACATTTTGCTGCCTCCTGCGACATTGACGCCGCGTAAGTTGCAAACGCGTCCGAACGCGTCTACAAAGTGTCGTCCGCGGATGCGCAACTCTCCACCGGTACCTGAGGGAGACCAGTCGTGAGCGTAAGTCGAACCCGAACCCGGAGTGTAGGTTGGCGAGTGAGACGGGTGATGCAGGGGTGCCTTTGCAAGGAACGTCAACGACGCAGACGTTGGACACAAATGCATTACCTGGTCGTCGTCTAGTAGCTCGAAGGACGTCTCAGAACTGCTTTCCGCGCTTTCCATGAAGGCCTCAGTTAACAAGAAAGTTTGAAACTGGTGTTTTGGTCCAAAACAACCATGCGCTCCGTTGCGCGCAGTCTCCAACTGACACTGCCGCAGATCAACGATCAACAACAATATTAATACCAGCTTCCCTTATCTCTCTGGCTACGCGACGCTTGCCAGTGTCCAAAGTGTGTGCACCCATCGACACTGCAGAAGCTTCACAGACTGTCCAACATCCCCGCCGGCATCTGCCCTGCAACCGGCGGCGTCGACCTCAAGCAGGATGGTGTACACATCAGGTGGACAGACGGACACGAGTCATTCCACTCGTTCTGCTTCCTCGAGCGGTACTCCACTGCTTTGGATCTCTCTTCTTTCCACTACGATACCCCCGCTGAACCATGGGATGCATCGACCATCACCCAGTCGCCCGATCTGTTCGTGCCATACAATGACCAGTGTCCACCTATTGCATAGTTTTCCATAGATTTGCAGATTAATTTTGACCCTTCTTGTGTTCAAGTGTCTTATGTCTATGTTAAACTAGCTCATAATATGCAATCCTGCAACTGCATTGCTATGTAGTATGTAGAAATACACTCAGAGATGGCACCTGCCAACCTGCCAATAAACCCATGTGTGACTGTGAGGTGTTGATTTTGTTGCAACAGTGCACATCTGCAATAAGATGCCATTGTCTCTCTTCAGTGACATTCCTTCATCCTGAGACTTATAACTTCATTACAGACTATCAACAAGTTCCTGCATGCTTCATTACACCAATTGAGCACTCTTCAATTTTTTCATCAACTGTGAATTTGAAGCTTGGCTTAGTTGGAAGGTCATCAGGCCTCCTGCAGTGTATTGCAGGTCTTACATCTGTGAGACAGCTGAATCACAGCATGTGCATCCTGTTGGAGAATATGCAACTGGCCGTTGTTGGCACGTGTTTGCTTGCTTACATAATTACCTTGCATCGGACATAGCACTAGATAATTTTCCTAGTCCCTCAGTAGCTTGCCAGACTACTGAGGGTGAGTACCATTTACTTAGGTTCATTCCTACTTATTGACACCCTGTAGATACCTACAGGTACATACTAATATATAGTAGCTTGCCAGACTACTGAGGATACCTACAGGTTCCCTTCCTAGTCCTCTGCCTGAAGTCCCAACCTTCTTTACATCCTACAGTTTTTGAATTGCTTTTGAATTGTCAGAAAGCTCAGCAAACAATACATGATCATTATGATGCTTGGCAGTTTGCAAACATAGGTGTGATGTTTGGGTCTTACATAATCACCTTAGAGCAGACTTAGCAGTACATTTCATAGAGTTCCCTCAGTAGCTCACAGTCTACTGAGGGTAAGCACTATATATTTCTCAGTACATTACTTACTAACACCTGTAGTAGCCTACAGATATATTTCAAGAGTAAGTGCACTCTAAGTGCCTATGCAAGCACATGAAACTTGCACCAAATTAAAGTATCACACAAAGGTGATTCAATCATCCCAAAAATTGTGACTATATAATATGAACATTTTTGGTGGTGTGGTAAAGTGCACATAATCTCAAAATAGCCACTTGCATGACTTTGCCAACTTCGGTGGTGCTTAGCGGTATGCAGATGGGCCTGTATACACACTGTATGCTATGCATATCTCTATCCAATGGCAATACTCACTCGCGTACGTATATAATCCCAACAACAAATGCACGCCTGGTCGTCGTCCAGTAGCTCCTCAGAATTGCTTTCCGTGAGGAGTCAAACAAGGTGCTTTGGTCCAAAACAACCATGCGCTCCGTTGCGCGCAGTCTCCAACTGACACTGCCGCAGATCAACAATGCCAGCTTCCCTTATCTCTGGCTCCGCGACACTTGCCGGTGTCCAAAGTGTGTGCACCCATCGACACTGCAGAGGCTTCACAGACTGTCCGACATCCCTGCCGATATCTGCCCCGCAACCGACGGCGTCGACCTCACGCAGGACGGTGTACATATCAGGTGGACAGACGGACACGAGTCGTTCCACTCGTTCTCCTTCCTCGAGCGGTACTCCACTGCCTTGGATCTTTCTTCTTTCCACCGTGATACCCCCGCTGAACCATGGGATGCATCAACCATCACCCAGTCGCCCGATCTGTTCGTGCCATATGACGACCTCTCCAAGCCCTCACGTCTCCTCAGTGCCATCACACAGCTTACCCGCTTCGGGCTGCTCTTCGTGACGGGCGTCCCAACAGACAACACCGACAACGCCACATGCGACACTCGCAAACTGGCAAATTTCTTCGGAGAGATTCGACCCACTTTCTATGGGGAACTCTGGGACGTGAAGAACGTCGTTGGCAGTCGAAACATCGCATATACAAACCTCGAGGTGGGACTACACGGTGACCTATTGTAAGCACGTCCTTTCCGATCCTAAGAGCAGCACCTGACAACGTGATAGATACTTTGAACATCCTCCACGATACCAGATCCTGCACTGTCTTAGAAATCGAGTCCATGGAGGCGGGTCTACCTTCGCAGATGGATTGCATGTAGCGAATACCCTCCGGACAACCCGTCCCGAAGACTTCAACACCCTAAGTACCACTCAAGTCCCATTCCATTACATCAACGATGGTCATCATCTTCACTACGAGCACCCGACCATCGAGCTCGAACCGATCCCTACATCGCCCTCTGCAGAACGCGCAGTGAAATATATAAACTATTCACCTCCGTTCCGAGCTCCACTCCTCCCCTCTCCTACACTCCTCGAGCTCCATACCGCATTGAAACATTTTGCGACCCTCCTTGAGGCTCCAGAGAACCGTATGGAATATGCCTTGCGGGAAGGAGATGCCGTGCTATTCGATAATCGCCGCGCCCTTCATGCGCGTACTGCATTTACGAACACTGACCATGGCACCAATGGAAAACCTAATCGTTGGCTCAAAGGTTGCTATGTAGAGATGGATTCCGTCCTCGACCGTGGCAGGGTGTTACGTGCTAATATTGAGAAAGTAAAATCAGAACCTGTCAGCCATAACATGTAGTGCCATTCCTATGGAATATACAGGGATTATAAGGTTGCACCTCGGAACCTACTGTCGCATGCCGCCGCCCTTACAGCATACTCCTTTCTGTCGTCTTGACATATGCCATACCATTATTCAGTGCGACCTGTGACGAGAGTACGAACAAATGGAACGACCACAAGAGTCCACATTGAACGACAGCTTACCTTCCCCGTGGTCACGTCCTTTGTGACGAAAGCAATCTCTGTCGTGCCGTTAGGACCAGGGCCAACTTCCCAAGCCTGGGTCTCAAGCTCATCGCCAGGCGCAACGGGCGACGAAAATCTGGCGCAGATAAGCTTAAGCGCGCGCCGGTCGCGCTTTCCGACGGCCCGGATAAGCGCTCTCGCGGCGAACCCATAGGACGACAGTCCGTGGAGGATAACGTCACCGAACCCCAGAGCCTTACCTACTTCTGGATCTACATACGTGCGGACGACAGGTTCGATCAGGAATGCAGTTACAGCCACTCATAACAATCCCACCGATGTGCAAAGGATTGTAGTCGCCACTGAGACGATAGATGAGAGCTTGCTCGGGGGACGTCTTTTCACGGATAACCCAGTTCGGTTGGCGATCTTTCGGGATTGGCTTTGCTTGGGGAGCATTGGCAATGACTTTGGAGAACTTCCCGCCGTTGGCTTTGGAGCCCAGATAAAAGGCAGAGCTCTGGTTACAAAGTCTCCAGTAAGACAACGAAAGCAAATTGAGGTAGGTCCAGCTTACATAGAGTTTGGCGTAAACGGCGCCTTTGGAATCAAGCAGTAGCGATTCCGTGTCAACGATGATTCCTGACTCTACAATGGAGTCGCATCAGACTGCGGTATGTTCCTACATTAGGTGATAGACACATACTGTTTTCGTGCACGCCAACTACCCTGTTAGACAGTTTCCAGCCTGGCCCACTCTCTGGTGGCAAATCCCGCAGTACCTCGATGCTTTGGGTGGCATGAACCTACGAGACGGCCAACTCGTCCATTAGTAGACTATATCTAGTTCAGGGTCGTAGCCACATACAACCCTCCTAGAATCGAGCTGAGGAAGTCCGGGAATGGCATCCTTGGAATGCTTGGATGCAATAACGATACGTCGGTGTCCTCGCCTGTCGTCATACTTCTACTGAGTGTCCGAGCATCTTGAAGACGCGGAACATACCCTTGAAAGAGAGGACTACCGGATACGTTGGCAACGGGCCCCATGACTTGTCTGTGAAATGCTAAATTATTGAACCTCCCGGGCGTGAACGGCCTTATCACTCACCGAGTTCTGAAATGCATTAATTGGGGGTTATACAACACAGGTTACAAGTAAAGAAATACCGTATACTAGAGGTAACTCGTCCCGCTTAGCACCAACGCCTAGAGCATACATGATGAGATCTTTGCGTGTCCAGGACACCTAGGAATCATGCATCAACAATGGTACGTAGAGCAGGAGAGAGCCTCTACTGGTTTGTCTCGCAACTGAAAGCCAACTGCGCTACCAAGGTCGTAACCCAATCGTTGTCGAGTATGAGTAGGCAAGTTCAGACGAAGGACTGTGATTGATCACGGTTTCCACGTGGTTATCTAATCTCTTGCCACGACTACTTTACTGGACACATGAAACCGGAGCATGTTATCCCAGTGACCACAATCCATGTGTATTATTCACGTACGGAGTTGTACATAACCAGCGACAGCATCATACCGAATACATAGCATCACGATACATATCAATTTTCGTGTTTCGTGGAGTT
>JANFAE010000501.1:0-69551 GCA_024613145.1 Pisolithus marmoratus | reverse complement strand
GAGTACAGCTTGCTTGAATAATGCACTCGTGTGCTAGTCCACTTTCTGTGCACTTGTGGCATGCAGAAGCTCCTGCAGTGAATTCACAACATGTCTTGTGTGTTCGACAGCATGAGCATGCACCAACCCTTGGTGCAGTACCTGTCAGGATAGTGAGCAACAGAATGGCTGTAGCCAGTGAACCTACCAGGAATAACTGCTCCTTGGGTAGCAGGTAATTCCTCTGAGTTGCCCACTGCAGGTGCAGAGCCTGCCTGAGTCTTGCACTGCTTGTACACCATAGACATGGAGGTCAGGAAGCAAGGCAGATGTGCCTCACATAAATTGCACCAAGTGCCCTGTGACAAACTACTGCATGAAATAGCCAAAGAAAAGCGACAACAACATTGAATTTAGTGCACAAGACAACATATATGTATGTATCATACATATCCACAGTGTGCATACCAACCAAAAGAATCTTCTGCAGTAATGATATAGAGCACTCTAAGCAATGTGATGTAAATCTGTTCATCAGACAGCTCTGTCATAGTCATGCGAGTGTAGTCCCCATTATGACTCAGGTGGTATTTCATAGCAGAAAATGCAAGCTCAATTGGGTTGAGATCAGGGGAATATGGTGGGAGGAATTCACAATGCATTCCTCTTTATGACAATCAGTACAATAAATCTATGATATTACGACCACTTACCTAGCTTCAATCATATCCCGAATGTCTAGGTGCTTGTGGATCTGGCAATTGTCCATGACGATAACAGAGTTGCGAGCTGGATATGGTTGCATCTTGTCAAGTAGGTGGCCTATGAAGCAACTGAAGGTTTCCAAACAAAACAATCCTTCCACCACATCACAGTGCAGAATTCCATCATACAACGAGAGTGCAGGAAGAACAGAAAACCTTCGTGGTAGTCAGTAACAATTGCAATAATTGTGTGGGCAGTGAAAAACTGACCAGTGTCTGTGGACAAAAAATGCTTTACGCTGTGCATGAGCCCCTCTGATTGACCACACTCGCCCATGATAGGTTGTATGACAGTCAATGGAGCTTTCATCAACAAAAATCAGTTGTTCAGCCTCATACTTGCCTATCCTAGCTAGGTACTCCAGGTGTTTTTGTGCTGATCGTTCTATGGCAACACGAGTAATCTAGAGAAATGAGTAAATGGATGTATCTATTCATCATTGCAAGCATACCTTCTTCATCATGAATCCAGCCCTGTGAAGGGTTTGCCAGACAGTTGCTTGTGAAATATGGACACTGCAAGATGCCACCAGCATTTCTTGAACCTCATCTAAATAAAGATCTGGCATGCTCTGAACAGTGCCAAGGAGAAACTGTAACAATATGCATCTCAGATCAGTACTCAGTGGACAACAATAACTCATGTCTTACCTCAATGTCAACATCTTGAAGATGTCTATTACCCTTATGGACATCCTGAGTTGGCTCCTTCTCTGGGTTGGGGATGGTCCCATGTGTGCAAAAATATGAAAGGATGTGTCTGACAGACTGTACTGACATGTCAAGACATGTGGCAATTTGATCATTGTTGAGCAACCTCGACATTCATATAACAGCCCATTGGAGCTCCTGGGGGATTTTTTGACCTTGTCACATAGCTGCAAAATGTCAGTGGGGGCTAGATTCCAAACAATGATAGCAAACATACCACACCTGAAATATCCCAAGATCCCGAAATACCGAAATTACAGAACTCCAAAAAAAGTGGACCAGAGCAGATAGATCATGTTTACTAGGCCTGTCGGAGTCCAATGCTGTAGTTTTCTTTGAATTCCAGTGGTGTGGTGAGGAGTTAGAGCAGATCAGAGGTGAGGGGGCTGTTTTTTGGAAATTTTCCCATGCAGCAAACTTGCCTGAAAAGGACAGTAATGGGCTCTGACAAGATTTTATTCTGAGAAGATTTAGAATTTTTATTACCAGTCTATACTGGGAGAAACATTAGATATCCATCCAAAGACAATTGAAAATTATATATTGCATGAATGTCATAAGGTTATTGACAATAATATCTGCCCAATACTCTTTAGAGCATGAGAAAATATTGAAGCAGCCAATGAGGAGCAAGGATTCAATATTTTCTCATGCTCTAAAGCATATTGGGCAGATATTATTGTCAATAACCTTATGACATTCATGCAATATATAATTTTCAATTGTCTTTGGATGGATATCTAATGTTTCTCCCAGTATAGACTGGTAATAAAAATTCTAAATCTTCTCAGAATAAAATCTTGTCAGAGCCCATTAATTTGAATCATAATAAAACATTGCATTTTCACTTTCCAATACTCTTTAGAGTGTGTGAAAACATTGAAACCACCACTGTGTTTGCAGCAGTGCAGTTTCAGGGCACACAGAAATGTGCCCAAGATATTCAAGTATGCAGTGGACCATCAGAGGATGTTTCTAGCATGAAGAGTAACTCAGTCATGCTTCCTAATAGTCAATGATCTCATTTCTGTACTATAGTGATGGAGTGTGTAGCCACTCCATGTGAAACAGGTAGGGAACAGTGAGGAGGTGAACCCTCATGGACTAACTCCATTATTCCACAGGATATGAGTTGCAGCAAGAAAGGCCTGGTGTCATGGTCTTCCTGCCAGTGGCTGGCCTGGTGGAGAGTGGGAGACATGAAAAAATACTTAACCCTTCACCATGTACATTATCACATCTGATGATGGCATTGCTGTAGACTAACCCCACTGCAGTTCTACCTCTCCAACAGTCTCATCTTCAGTCTGGGTGACCAGGTCCATGACCAGTGCAGGGAGTAGGTTGAAACTGTGACCCTGATGAAGCATTCAACCTATCCCAAAGGATATACCCCAATAGATCTGTGGCTGAATCCTCAACCTCCCTTACTACAGCCTCTGCCAGGCTATTAGCTGCTGAGGAGGGTTACATTGGTGGTTCTTCTGGGGACAGAGAGATGGCACCTGCCACCCCTGTGAGTGAATGCCCTGGAGACCCTAACCACAATCAAGTACACCCACCTCTACCTTGCCATGACTATGATATGCAAATGAGCAGAGACCATGAGTTACAGGATCAACCCATGCATCTGGGCCCTGATGGGTGTATCATGGCAATGATCAGTTCAGCTATGAAGGGATTCCCTACTACCCCAATATCAGTACTGGGTGGTACAACCCTTCAGGCAGAGGGCTGGATGCCCACTATGGCCCTTATCACCACCAGTACATCCTTCCACTGCCATTTGCCCCTTATCATTACCCAGGATATGGTAATAACCCAATAGTACATTGACAACCTGCCATGAGGAGGTCTGGGCACTACACCAATGCACTTCTCCCTTTCCAGAGTGCACACAATGCTGATTACACCAAACCCAGCAGTGGGCAGGAATTGTCTCTGAGGCCCTATCAATGCCATGAAGTTTACAACCCGAAGCAATGTGATGCTGGGGCACTCCCAGGTATTCAAGGCAGTGCTGAACATTCTATGAGAACAGCCATCACTAGCTTAGACATCATGCCAGATCCATCTGACACAACTGGCAATATTCCAAGTACTGGTGATGTATGAAGAGGTACATATGAGCATGTCTGTTTTCTCTTTATTAATTGATGCCCCAGGACAATTGCATCGATGGTAGGAATGGCATGCTCATGCCTGTGCTTGTGTTTCCAAGTGACATGTTACTTGTATTCTCCAAGTAATTGCTTCAACAGTGTTATGCACAGGAATACCTCACCTGCCAAAAGTGACAAGTGTTGGCACTGAGGTGGGAAGTGTCAGTGCTCTTGCAGTATTACCTGGGTTGGCCCTGGAGGCTTAATAGTTTTACCCTCCCTATGGCCAAGTGAGCAGTTCTGAGGTAGTATTTGTCAGAAAGAAGCTAGCCTGGTTGCAAGGTAGCTAAAAGCTGGAGTATACAGGTGAGTCCCTACATGTATATATACTCCTCTCAACTGTATGATCTTGCATGGCACACATGCATAGGAGACATGTCACAACATGCTAAGATGCATCGAGTCAGAGATAAGAGGTACAGCCTACATACCAGCTTTGGAAGAGAGGAGGAATGAAGATGCATCAATGTCCAATGGAGTCTGAAAAGGGAAAGTGACCCAAAGCACATGAATATGAAATGATAAGCTTTGAGTCATGTTGATCACAAGAAGCTGATCGAGGGAAAGGGAAGCCATATAAGGAATGGCATATAGTAAGAGTCTGTAAAAGGGAAGCATAATTGAGTAAGCATCAGAGAGATGCATCTCATGTACAAGAGAGAAAGAGAAAGGAAAACAAATGTGAGAAAGTCTGAAAAAGGGAGAAAAGGGGAAGCAGCATATCATTACCCCCCTCTCAAGGCTGAAGCACCAAAGAGGTGAGTAAGAGCATCCAGGGGCAGCTCAATTTTAAGTCAGGAGCTCGACTGCGAGTGTCAGGAGGGAAATTAGATGGGGCCCCATCTGCATACCATTGGGTTGGTTGGAGAGCAATGGTGGGGGCAAAGCTGAGGGAGAACAGTCCCCAGGATAGTCCACTTCAATCCTCATCCATTGTGGCAGCTGAGATGTCCTAGTCAAGTGCAGTCATAACAATGCATACCCCAGAAGGGGCTGCTCCAGTCAATCTGCATTCTTCCAGAGAGCAATTTTGGAAGTTCATTGTCATAGGGGACAATGAGGAATGAGCCAGAGAGGTGAGGGAGAGGGAAAGGGGACCATGCATTTAGAGCATAGGGGAGTCTAAGAGCTCATACAGTGGAGTTAAAGTAAGCAGAATGGAGGAAGTTTCTCCAGTCTGTGTAGCCAACCTCTCTGCCAATAGATCATTCTGCAAGCAGACTGGCAGTGTGGTTGAGCAATACTCAAACTCCTTTGAGCTGTATGGAGTCTTTGTGGCTTGTGATGTTGTCATTGAGTCCATAGGTTGTGGAGCTGTCATTTGAGTCCAAAGATGAGCTAGAGCTCATTGGTTGCCTCTCAAGGCCATCTCCACCAGGTGTTGGAGTTCTTCTTGCATCCAGTCCTCCTGTGTGACCACCTTCTGGCCCATTGATTGTCCATGATGGCAGAGATAGTCTGCTGAAGAGAACAGTCTTTTCTTGTTTTTCTGGGACAGGAGGTTGAGGCTGAGGAGATTCTGGGCTCTTGCCCTTATTGCTGTTGAAAGTGAGTGCTGGGTCAGAGGCTTGAGCAGAGTGGGGGAAAAAGTCATGAAAGGAAGTCCAAAGGTCATCTCCAAACATGGTGTAAGTGAGGTTAACCACTGCATGTTGAATGTCTGTGCCATCATTGATATGGTCACCCATGTAAAGGTCAAGGTCAACCTTCTTCATGACATGGCCAGTAATGCCTTCACTGACACTAAAGAGTTGAGGAATGCAGGCAGCTATGAATTCTGAACCTTGGTAGATCTGAGACAACATCCAAAGGTGGTCATGATGTTCACCTGCTCTCCAGCCAAGTGAGTCCCAGTGCTCAAAGTTTTTGAGCACCCACAGAACATGGAGGAGCTGTTCTGGCATGGGTACTAAGCTTGTCTTGGCCTTGGTGGGGGAGTTGACCTCCTCAGCTGTCTGTTGCTGGGTGAGTTTTGGGGTGACATTTGGAGAGGGTGAATCAGGGGTTGAGTCAGCAGGGGTTGTCTCTGGATCAGGGGTTTGGGAGACTGGGGAGGAGTTGGGAGATGAGATAGGGGTTTGGCATGAGCAATAGGCTCCAAGTGTGAAAGAGGGGCATTTGCTGGGTAAGGCAGAGGGGTAGGGGGTGGTCTCAGAGATTTGGGCCTTTCTCTTCCCCTTGGCTTGGGAGAGAGAATGGACCATGAATGAGGAGTGGGGGTTTGGAATGGGTCCTGGTGCACTGGCAGTGACCTGGTCCCAGTATTCCTGAACAGCTGTGATGTTTGCATCTGAGGATGGGGGGAGTAGAGGGGCCATGGATGGCAAAGATGAAGTCATAGTTGTCAGAAAAGGTGATGTAGTAATTTTCATAGTCTGATAGGGTGAATTCATCGAAGGTGGAAAGGTGTTCAGAGTTGTATTCATGTGACATTGCTGAGAGGAAGATGGTGACACTTCTGGTAGGAGTGGAGGATGTCCAGGGCATTATATAGGTTTTGCTCTGGCTCCCAAGTATTCAAGGAATGGCCATACCTGGTCCATTTGACCAAGTATTGGTAGGTTTGTTGTTTGGCACCCCTCTTGGGCATAGAGATGCATCCTTTCATCTTCCTTCTTGAGCCCATGACTTGATGTTTGAGAATGTTCTCAACTTCCCATTCAGGTAAGTCATCGATCAGATCAGGGAGGGTGGTGTTTTGGCTCTTCCATATTTGTCACTTTCTTCAAAAGGGTAGATCTGTGACATGTGAAATACCAGGTGTATCTGCCACATTTCAGGGATCTTTAGTCAAACAGCCACTGGGGAGATTACTCTGATAATTTCAAATGGGCCAATGTGTTGGGGTGCCAGCTTTGAGCTTGGGATGTCCCTTTTCAAGGTAGATGCATCTAGCCAAACTAGGTCACCTTCCTTGGGGGTGATGTAGGTCCCTTTGCTTCGAGTGTGCATTGCTTCCTGCACAGCCTTGTGAGAGATAAGAGCTGAATCCCTATTCACAGCCAGTTGTTGCATGTGGTCATTGACAGTGGGTGCATCAGTTGTGACTGACACAGAAGGGTAGGGTGCAGGATCATATCCATAAATGAGAGAGTAGGGTGTTTGATTATGAACAGAATGGACCCAAGAGTGATGTGCAAACTTAGCTTGAGGTAGAAACCAAGCCCAGTCTTCTGGTCTTGTGTCACAATACATCTGCAGGTAGGTCTTGACTTCCTGGTTGACACATTCACTTTTGCCATTGGTTTGAGGGTGATAGGCAGTGGAGAGTTTTTGTTGGATGCCTAGGGCCTCATAGAGCTTAGTGGTAAATGCCAAAGCAAACTGTGGACTCCTGTCAGATATTACCATGTCAGGGACACCATATCTGGGGTACATGTGTCAAAGGAAGAGGTTGGCCAGCTCGACAGAGTCACACATTTTGTTGCATGGAATGAGGACTACCCCTTTTGTAAGTCCTTGGTCCACAATGGTGAGTATTGAGTTGTATCCTTCTGACTTGGGGAGATCAGTTATGAAGTCCATGGAGATTTGCTTGAATGGGAATGGATTTTTTGCCACATCATTGGGAGTGATGGGGGGCATGAGAGGGTGAGTGATGACCTTATTGGCTTGACAGCCAGGGCATCCCTTCATGTAGTCTCTCACCTGCTTCCACATTCCAGGCCACCAGACTTCATTTTTCATTTTCCACATCATTGCTTTCACTCCAGGGTGACCAGCCACTGCTAGATCATGATTGTCCCAGAGATACTCACATTGGAGGGGAGGAGGAATGTAGAGTTGACCTTCACATCATTTTGTTTGATCATTCTCCTCTTTTATTGCATCATTTCACATAAGAGTTTCATCCTTCAGCATTGTCTCCTTGATTTTGTCAAAGAGGTCCTTAGATATTGTGAACACTCCTCTATCCAACCATCATACATTGCTGAATGACTTATTGTTGAGGTTGGATGTTTGGGTTGAGGGGGAAGATGATGAGAGGGTTTGGCTCTTTATCTGATCTTGAGGACCAGGTGTAAGTGGGGGACCAGGTGTAAGTGGGGGACCAGGTGTAAGTGGGGCTTCTGGGTTCAAATGGGAGTTTCACCCCCCCCCTCAAGCCACAATGAATCCAGGAGAACCATAGTTGTTGGGGATGGATTGGCAGAATAGTTGGGTCAGTGGGAAAGGGAGTCCAGGATAGTCATTAGCTTACCCAGTTTGTGTGCTAGCCAAATGGGAAAGTCTTGAAGGAAAGTGGCCCATCATGTTTGCTGGCAACTCAGTTGCTGCAGTGACTGATGGTAAGTGAGATTTTGATGATTGGTATACACCATAGTGGGAGCAACTGGAGAGATGAGGTAGTGTTGCCATTCTTTGAAGGCATGCATGATGGCCAAGAGTTCCAGGTCATACACCTGGTAATTTTGTTCTGCTCCAACTAGCAACTTCGAAAGGTATGCACATGGGTGTAACTTGCCATCTTCAAATTCCTGGCAGAGTACAGTGCCTGTGCCAATGGCAGAGCCATTTGTGAAGAGTGTGAAGGGTTTAGAGAAGTCAGGTAGTCACAGAAAGGGCTGGGAGCACAGCACTTGCTTAAGCCACTCAAAGGCTCCATGTCCCACTTGTAAGGGATGTTCTTCTTAGAGAGTTTGTGAAGGGGGATGGCTATTTGTGAGAAGGATGGGATGAATTGTCAGTAGAAGTTGCAGAATCCAAGGAATTGTCATAGTTCATGTAGGTTGTTAGAGGTTTTCCATTCCTTGATTGCCACAAGCTTGGTTTCCAATGGTTTGATTAGTCCCTGTTGAATGAGGAAGCCCAGGAACTTGACTGCTTGCATCTCAAAGGTACACTTTGATATTTTTAGTTGCAGTTCCTCTTTGAGGGCGATTGCCAGGAACTCCTCTATCCTTCTGTAAAGCTCCTCCTTTGTTTTTGCATGGATCATCACATCATCCATAAAGATGATGAGTTTCTTTGCAAACGTCATGTCAGCAAAGGTAGTCTCCATATACCTCTGGAAGGTCAGAGGGGAATTGCATTGCCTGAAGAACATGACAGTTGGTTTGAAAAGTCCACAGGGTGTGATGAAGGCTCCTTTCCATTCAGCACCTTCCTTGACCCTAATGTTCATAAATCCCCAGCAAATATCCAACTTCACAAAGTAAGTTGACTCAGCCAGCTGGTTGAGAAGGGATTTCACATCTGGTAAGGGGTAGGAATCCTTGATAGTGTATTTGTTGAGTTTGTGGTAGTCTTGTACTAGCCACTTTTTGCCATCCTTCTTCCCCACAAAGAACACTGGGGAGGCCTGGGGAGATTTGGATTTGTGAATCTTCCCAGCATTGAGGTTTTCCTCCAGGAACTCATCCAGCACTTGCAGTTCTTCATGTGAGAGCAGGTATATTGGTGCCTTCTTTGGATTGAAGTCATCAAACACATGAATTTCATGGTCTAGATGGGGATGACATGGGGGAAGAGGGGTGTCTTCTTCAGAGAAGACCTTCACAAATTTCTTGTAGCATGCCAGTAGAGTGACATCCTCTTTCTGGATGGCTGCTTTGGGTTGAGTAGAGATGGAAGTTTTCCAGAGTGTAACAAAGTCTTCATGTAGTCTTCTTTGTTGGATGATAGCTGTAGTTCCCAGAGACAGGGGTCTCTGAAGCCTATCATCTTCCATTTCTTCCAGTCAAAAGTGGGGTTGTACTCAGCCAAAAAGGGCATCCCTAGCAGGATGTCCTCATGATATTTTAATTCCATTTCAAAGGCATGGATCTTCACCAGTTTGTGGAAGATCCAGGCATTGAAGGTGCAGATATGGGTCACCTTCTGTTGGCTTGGTCCTTCAAAACTTCTCACCATCCAAGGATGCTTGACTCAAGTTCATTTTAGGTTGTATCATTTGGCAATCTTGGGGTGAATGACATTGACCTCTGTGCCACTGTCAATCACTGCTTTGATTTCTGCATCTTCTCAATTGACCAGGAACATGGACCTGAACAGTGAGGAATTCAAAAGAGTTTTCAATTGCTCAAAGTCCATAGCTACAGAAGTAGTTCTATTAGTCCAGTCCTGTTGAGTCAAAGAAATTTTAAAGTCCTTAGCTCCTCCCTGCACAGCCATGGGGGAGCCATTTAAAAATCCTGAAGCTTCTTAGTGTCAGATGGCTCTGTCATCTTGATGGCCTCCAATGCTTCTTCAGAATAAAGTTCTTCAAGAAGTTGCCTGATTGTTGACAATGATCTCATCAATCAGGGCTTTTCTTCTCCTTTGGGCAGTCAGACTTCTTCTGTCTGGCTTCATTGCATCCCCAGCACATGATTTCTCTGATCCATGATCATTGATTGCCTTTCTGGTTCCAGGACCTCTTTGGTGGTCCACCAGAGTTTTGCCAGCAGTCAATGTCCATCACATAAGGATCTCATTCAGGTGCTTGATTATAATGGGACCTCATAAGGTTTTGTCCCAGGATGTGATGATCTTCTTCAGTTTGTCAACCAGTGAACAACCAAAGTTGAGACAAAGCTGTTTGCACAGCTGATGCTCCTTGGATCCATTCTGCCAGTGTTGTGGGGCAGGTATTGGTTTCAAGATCCATTTGTTCAGCTTAGGTTTGAGGCCACATCCAACAAAGACTCCTGCCTCGGGGCTTGTCTCCAAAAGCTTCGCTTTGTTCATGGCATTCAAGAAGTTGGTAGTGTACTCCTCCAGGGATCAGTTACCCTGTCAAATGGCTGAGAGTTTGGGTAAGGCCATTTGAGACACATCTCTGATCTTGAACATCTGGTCCAGTTTCACAAGGAATCCTGCCCATGTGTCCACAATGTGCATCATGTCCAGCAACAGAGATTTCTTGGCATAGTTTTCAGCCTAAGCCTGGGCAGAACCCTTTGTCATGAAAGAAAGGGTGAAGCCAATCTTCTGTTCTGTGGTTTGATAAATGTGAGAGTTGATGCCAAGGTAGGTTTTGATTGATGTGAGCCAGGCATCATAGGTGGCATGGTTCCCATCATACTCTCATGGACAGTTCAGGTTTAGTTCCTTTGTGTGACCCTCTCCAGAGTTAGAGTTGCATCCCTTTCCTTTCTCCTCAGGACCTCCTCCAGAGCCTCCAGGGTCTTTCAGATTAGTGGGAATTGTGAAGTCAGTAGTTGACCTGAACTTCTCCCAGTACCATACCACCAGGTTGGTGACTGGTACTTCTTGCTTGGTGCCAAAAGGTGGTTCTGACATCTTGTTACATGCAGGAATACCTCACCTGCTGAAAGTGACAGTGCTCTTGCAGTATTACCTGGGTTGACCCTGGAGGCTTAATAGTTTTACCCTCCCTATGGCCAAGTGAGCAGTTCTGAGGTAGTATTTGTCAGAGAGAAGCTAGCCTGGTTGCAAGGTAGCTAAAAGCTGGAGTATACAGGCAAGTCCCTATGTGTATATGTACTCCTCTTGACTGTATGGTCCTGTGTGGCCACATAATTCAGTCAACTATAGGCCTGAAACTGGGACACCCAACATGTACATTTTGGCCTAAAGGTGGGACTAGCTGATGTTGGCTGACTGACCATGAGATAGGTTCAGCCAGTTAGACCAGATGCCTGGAATGGGAATAGGCTGACCTCACTAGGGGATGACCCACCACCTGATATGCCAATCATATTCCTTTTCCCTTTTCGGACTTTCCCTTTTTGGACTTTCCCCTTTTCTCTCGCATTGTACACGCAGCGCATCTTATGACGCTTACACGACCTTATGCTTTCCCTTTTCAGACGCTTACTATACGCCATCCCTTATATGGCCTTCCCTTCCCTCAGTCGATCCCCCAGATCGACATGACTCGCGCTCATCACTTCTACTTCTCCCGAGCTGAGTCATTTCCCCTTTTTGGACTCTATTTCATTTTACGCGTCCTCGACGCATCTCCCCTTTTCCAATGGACCTATAGTTGGTACACAGGCTGTTCCTGTTATCTCTGCCTCGACGCATCTTTGTTCTCACAAGCGCATCCCCTACGCGACTCACCCAAAGACCGCCAAACAGTCTGAGGTAGTATATATACACCTAGGGACCCACCTGTATCTCGCAACTTTTAGCTACCTTGCAACCAGGATAGCATTTCTCTGCGAACCACTCCTCAGAACTGCTTGCCTGGCCATAGAGGGGGTAAAACTATTAAGCCCCTGAGGTTAACCCTGGAATATCGCAAGCGCGCTGTTGCTCCCCTTAGAGCCTCAGCGCCAACACTCGTCGCTTTCGGCAGGTGAGATATCCAGCGCATAACAAAAGCTAAAAGTTCCTTCTACCGAAGTAAACGAACCTCTCGAGAACTTCGGCTTGCACCGAAGTCTTCCTAGGTCGACAATCGTCCCTAGCGAAGTCTCGAGTTCCCCAATACCCCTGAAGCGGTAGACTCTACCACTACCCCTTCAGCGCTTCTCAGAAGGGACCCACTACAGTAACCTGTAGCCCTCCAAGAAGACTCGAATGCAAGGAACCACTGCGGGAACTACCCCAGCCTTCGTTCAACCTAACAACTTTCCCTCAACGTGTCTTCTCATCAAGGCACACCACCCGATCCTCAGAGGCCACCCTCTGCTGCAGGATCAACAACCTCTTCTAAATTCCGACCCCCGGTTCCCTCAAGAAAGGAACAAAAGCAGAAGGAACGACCATCGTCTTCCAGAACATCTGCTCTTCCCCTCAAGAGAGAACACTCCTCATCTCGCTTCCATCCCTATCCCCTGGAAGAGAGATCCCCTGTTGCCCTGAGACCGGATCCTTCACATATCCCTGGATCCTTAACTCACCGGCAACCTTCCCTCAAGGACTTCGAGTCCACACCGACCCCATCTTTCCTCGAAGGAGCTAAAGGAGTCTTTGCAGCCTTCGGGTTAACGAACCCACCTGCAGGAGAAGACCCCCGCTTCAATACACCCCGACAGCCTAAGGAGGAAGAGGAGAACTCTTCACTCGGAGGCGATCTATTTCAAGAAACCCAACCCTTACAAGACCACGACATCGAGATGTCGGAAGATCCATTCAGATCACAAACTGAGGTACCAGTCACCGATCTGGTGAGGTGGTACCGGGAGAAGTATTCGTCCACAACGGACTTTACCATCCCAACCAAACCAAGAGACCCCGGAGGCTCTGGAGGAGGTCCCGAGGAGAAAGGAAAGGGACACGACTCTTACTCTGGAGAGGGGTCTGCAAAGGAACTAAGCCTGAACCGTCCACGGGAGTATGATGGCAACCATGCCACCTATGATGCCTGGCTCATGTCTATCAAGACCTACCTGGGTATCAACTCTCACACCTACCGGACAGCCGAACAGAAGATTGGCTTCACTCTCTCCTTCATGACGAAGGGCTCAGCACAAGCCTGGGCTGAGAACTACACCAAGAAATCTCTTCTGCTCGACACTGTCCATATTGTGGACACATGGGCAGGTTTCCTAGCGAAACTGGACCAGATGTTTAAGGTCGGGGATGTATCTCAAATGGCACTACTCAAACTCTCGGCCATTCGACAAGGAACAAGAACCTTGGAAGAATACACCACCGACTTCTTAAACGTGATGAACAGAGCGAAGCTCTCGGAGATGAGCCCCGAGGCTGGAGTCTTTTACGGACAAGGCCTCAAAGCCGAGCTGAACAAATGGATCCTCAAAACCAACACCTGCCCAACAACCCCGGCAGAATGGATCCAGTCGGCCACAGCAGCGCAAATGGTGCTCTCCCAACTTCGACTATTCACTGGTTGACAAACCGAAGAAGACCGGCGCATCCTGGGGCAAAACTACTCAAGACCTCATCGAGCACCTGATAGAGATCCATACGCGATGGACGTGGACTGCCGCCAGAATTCTGGTGGACCACCCAAGAGGTCCTGGAACCAGAAAGGCAACTCACGATCGCGGATCAGAGAGATCACGTGCTGGGGATGCAATGAAACTGGACATCGAAGGGTGGAATGCCCAAAAGAGAAGAAAAGCCCTGATCGACGGGATTGCCGTCAACAGATTAGGCAACTTCTTGAAGAACTGGAGAAAGATGAAGAAAGAGACATGGTTGGAGTTCACACTCTCACCGACGACAACATCCGGAACAACAAGAAGGATTTTTAAGAAACTCCCCCATGGCTGCACAGGGAGGAGTTGGACAATTTTCTATCACTTCGGCTCGACCAATTTGGACTGCTAAATCTACTTCTGTAGATACGGACTTTGAGCAATCGAAAACCGTTTCGAATTCCTCTCTGTTCGGGTCCATGTATTTGGTCGACTGGGAAGACGCAGAAATCAAAGCGGTGATTGACAGTGGCGCAGAGGTCAATGTCATTCACCCAAGGATTGTATCAAAATACAATCTAAAATGAACTCGAGTCAAACATCCTTGGATGGCGAGAAGCTTCGAAGGGCCGAGCAGGCAGAAAGTGACCCACATTTGCACTTTCCATGCTCGAATCTTTCACAAACTGGTGAAGATTCATGCCTTTGAAATGGAGCTGAAATCTCGGGAAGACGTCCTGCTAGGGATGCCCTTTTTGGCCAAGTACAACCCAATATTTGACTGGAAGAAGAGAAAGATGATTGGGTTCGGAGACCCCTGTCTCAGGGAGTTGAACCTATCATCAGACGAAGAAGACTATGAAGACGAAGAACTTGTAATGCTCCGGAAAACCTCCATATCCACACAACTCGAAGCCGCCATCCAGAAAGAGGATGTCACACTCCCAGTGCGCTACAAGAAATACACAAAAGTCTTCTCAGAGGAAGACACCCCATTACCACCTCGTTGCCCATATCTCGACCACGAGATCAAACTTACAGATGACTTCAAACCAAAGAAAGCACCCATCTACCCTCTTTCGTGAGAAGAACTACAAGCACTGGATGAGTTCTTGGAAGAAAACCTCAACTCAGGAAAAATCAAGAAATCAAAATCTCCACAAGCCTCTCCAGTGTTCTTCGTCAGAAAGAAGGATGGGAAGAAGCGGCTAGTACAAGACTACCGCGAACTCAACAAATACACGATAAAGGACTCTTACCCTTTACCGGATGTTAAATCCCTCCTCGACCAGCTGGCCGAGTCAAAATACTTCGCAAAATTCGATATTCGCTGGGGATTCACGAACATTCAGGTAAGGGAGGGTGATGAGTGGAAAGGAGCATTCATCACCCCGCAAGGACTCTTTGAACCTACAGTCATGTTCTTCAGGCAATGCAACTCCCCGCCGACATTCCAGCGGTATATGGAGACCACATTTGCCGACATGATGTACTCAAAGAAGCTCGTCATCTTTATGGATGACGTCACAATCCACGCGAAGACCAAAGAAGAACTTTATTGGCGAATGGAAGAGTTCCTGGCAATCGCCCTAAAAGAGGAACTGAGACTGAAAATCTCGAAGTGCACCTTCGAGACAGAAGAAGTTGAATTCCTGGGCTTCCTGATCGAACAAGGGCAGATCAAACCCTCGGAAACAAAATTAGCAGCCATCAAGGACTGGAAAACCCCTAACAACCTCCATGAATTATGCCAGTTCCTTGGATTCTGCAACTTTTACCGACAATTCATCCCGTCCTTCTCGCAAATCGCCACACCTCTCCATCGCCTCTCAAAGAAGAACATCCCTTACAAGTGGGACATGGAGCAAGCCGATGCCTTTGAGCGGCTTAAACAAGCACTGTGCTCCCAGCCAGTTCTGTGACTCCCTGACTTCTCGAAACCCTTTACTCTCTTCACTGATGGCTCGGCCGTCGGCACTGGAGCTGTCCTCTGCCAACAGTTTGAGGACGGAGAGCTCCACCCCTGTGCCTACCTCTCGAGAAGCTTGGTCGGAGCAGAACAAAATTATCAGGTGTATGACCTGGAACTCCTCGCCATCGTGCAAGCCTTCGAAGAATGGCGACATTACCTCATCTCCCCTGTCGCCCCCACTACGGTGTACACCGATCACCAAAACCTCACCTATTATCGGTCACCACAACAACTCAGCCGAAGGCAGACACGATGGGCAGCTTTCCTTCAAGACTTCCCTATTCAGCTAGCACACAAACCGGGTAAGCTAATGACTATCCCGGACTCCCTTTCCCGCCGCCCCGACTACTTCGCCGACCCTTCCCCAATGACTACGGTGCTACCGGATTCATTGTGGCTCAAGGGGGGGGTGAAACTCCCGTTTACACCCTCAAAACCAGCAAAAATTCCCCCTAAACCGACTTCTACCGATGTGCATAAGCTGAAGGGAAAGGAAAGGAAAGGAGAAGCCCCACTTACACCTCGAAAACCTCAAGAAAAGAGCCACACTCTTTCGTCGTCACTCCCCTCCACCCAAACTTCCAACCTCAATAAAATGTCATCCAACAATGTACGACGATTGGACAGAGGAGTGTATGCGATTTCTCAAGAGCTATTCAGCAAAATAAAGGAATCGACACTGAAAGACGAGACTCTTACCAAGAACGACACAATAAAGGAGGAGAATGATCAAACCAAGCGACGCGATGGTTGCCTCTACATTCCTCCTCCCCTCCAACGCGAGTATCTCTGGGATAACCATGATCTGGCAGCAGCTGGACACCCTGGAGTGAAAGCAATGATTTGGAAGATGAAGAACGAAGTCTGGTGGCCTGGAATGTGGAAGCAGGTGAGAGAATATGTGAAGGGATGCCCTGGCTGCCAAGCCAATAAGGTCATCACTCACCCTCTCACGCCCCCCGTCACACCAAATGACGTGGCGAAAAACCCCTTCCCATTCAAACAAATCTCCATGGACTTCGTAACGGATCTTCCGGAGTCAGAAGGATACGACTCCATTCTCACCATCGTGGATCAGGGACTCACAAAGGCAGTGGTCCTCGTTCCATGCAACAAGACATGTGACTCTGTTGAATTGGCAAATCTCTTCCTACGCTACGTGTACCCCCGATACGGCATCCCAGATGCCATCATATCAGACAGGGGTCCGCAGTTTGCCTCCGCCTTCACCACCAAACTCTATGAAGCCCTAGGGATTCAACAGAAGCTCTCTACGGCCTACCACCCCCAAACCAACGGTGAAAGCGAACACGTGAATCAAGAGATTGAAACCTATTTGCGGATGTACTGCGATGCTCGACCAGAAGCCTGGGCTTGGTATCTCCCACAAGCCGAGTTCGTGCACAATTCTAGGGTCCATTCCGTCCATCAACAAACCCCCTATTCCCTTCTATATGGATACGACCCCGCACCCTACCCTTCTGTGTCGCAGCCAACAGATGTGCCCGCAGTCGATGATCGCATGCAAAAACTAGCCGCCAATCGGGATTCGGCACTTCTAGCTCACAAGGCAGCGCAAGAAGTAATGAAAGCCAGAAGCAAGGGACCTTACACCGCCCCAAAGGAAGGAGATCTAGTTTGGCTGGGACGTCCCAAGTGCGAAGCTGGCACCCCGACAGGTTGGCCCATTTGAAATTATGAAAGTAATTTCGCCAGTGGCTGTTCGGCTAAAGATCCCTGATACGTGGCAAATACACCCGGTATTTCACACGTCACGGATCTACCCTTTCGAAGAAAACGACGAATATGGAAGGGCCGAAATGCCACCCCTACTGGACCTGATCGACGACCTACCAGAATGGGAAGTCGAGAATATTCTCAAACACCGAGTCATGGGCTCGAGAAGGAAAAACAAAGGACGTGCCTCTACGCCCAGAGGAACAGCCAAACAACAAACTTACCAATACTTGGTCAAATGGACCGGGTATGGCCATTCCTCTAACACCTGGGAGCCAGAGGAAAACCTATATAACACCCTCGAAATCCTCCACTCCTACCAGAGACGCAACAAAATCCCTCTCACACATGGCCCATGAACACAACTCTGAACACTATTCCTCCTTCGACGAATTTACCCTATCGGACTACGAGAACTCCCATATCGCCTTCTCCGATGACTACGACTTTTCCGCCTCTCCACCACCTCCCCCGCTACAGCACCTACCAGCAGATTGAAACATCACAGCAATTCAGGAACACTGGGAGCAGGTCACCTCTGGTGCACCAGGACCCGTTCCAAACCCCCACTCCGCATTCACGGTTTGTTCGCTCTCCCTCACCAAGGGAAAGCGAAGGGCCAGAATCGCTAAGACCGCCCCCTACCCATCTGCCTTACCTGAAAGACCCTACCTCCCCCTTGGCTCCTATCACTCCTGCAATACCCCTACCACCAGTCGCCACTCCTCCCCAGTCTCCCAAGCCACTAATAACGAGGCAACCCCTGCCGACGAGACCCCTGATGCACCCACTACAAATGTCGCCCCCAAACTCACCCAGCGACAGACTGCATCCGAGGTCGACCCCTCCACCGAGGCCAAGACACGCTTGGTACCCTCGGCAGAACAACTCCTCCGTATTCTGCGGGTGCTCGAAAACTTCGAGCACTGGGACACACTTGGCTGGAGAGCAGGCGAACACCATGACCGCTTACGGATGCTGTCTCAAATCTACAGAGGTTCAGAATTCATAGCAGCCCACGTTCCCCAAATATTCAACACAACAGAAACCATCGCTGGACATGTTTCCAAGAAGGTCGACCTAGACCTGTTCACCAGAGACAACATCGACAATGTCGGGGACATTCAATGTGCCGTTGTGAACCTAGCCTTCCTAGAATTCGGAGAAAACCTCTGGCACTCCTTTCGAGACTTTCGCCCCACCTCTGCTCAAGCCTCTGACCCAGCATCAGCTCTCGGATGCGACAAAGGCAAGAGCCCAGAATCTCCTGGACCTCAACCTCCTATCCCAAAGAGCCAAGAAACAGATCTTCAGTTCAGTGGATTATCTCCACCGTCGTGGACAGAAGATCAGCCAGAGGGTAGTGAATCAGGAGGACTGGACGCAGGAGGAATTACAACGACTCGTGGAGTTAGCCTCGAGAGGGAATCAACGAGCTCTGGCTCGTCTTCGAGTTCAAGCAACAGCACCTCCACCTATGGTCTCGACGATGACATCGCCTCAAACCAACACTCAGTACGGCTGGAAGGCATCAAGACCCTCCTCGATCACACCACAAGTCTCCTCGCCAAATGATCCCTCGGCAGAGACGTCGGGTATACCGACTGGAGGAACTTCCTTCATTCCGCCTACTTCAATTCAGCTGTACGAGCTTTGCGCCTACCATATGCCCTGAACACACGGTCTCCCTTCCCCTTACCGCATCTAACCAGCTCTTTCCTCATTGTCCCCTACAATGATGACCTCCCGAAGACCTTGTCTGGAAGACTTCAAATCGACTGGAGCAGCCCCTTTTGGGGTATGCACTGCTATGATTGCACCAGACTAGGGCATATCGGGTGCACCAACGGACGAGGATCCCGCTGGACTCACCCTGGGACCGTGCTACCAAGGACGAGGCCAAGGCAGTACCGTCGTCGATCCCCCACAAACCCCTCTGTCTTAAGACGAGGCAATCATTAAACTTCCCCCCCTGACTTCACAGTTGAGCTCCCGACTTAAAATCGAGCCTTTCCTCAACCCAAGCCTACTCGCCTCTCTGGTGCTTCGGCCTTGAGAGGGGGGTAATGATATGCCAATCATATTCCTTTTCCCTTTTCGGACTTTCCCTTTTTGGACTTTCCCCTTTTCTCTCGCATTGTACACGCGGCGCGTCTTATGACGCTTACGTGACCTTATGCTTTCCCTTTTCAGACGCTTACTATACGCCATCCCTTATATGGCCTTCCCTTCCCTCGGTCGATCCCCCAGATCGACATGACTCACGCTCATCACTTCTACTTCTCCTGAGCCGAGTCATTTCCCCTTTTTGGACTCTATTTCATTTTACGTGTCCTCGACACATCTCCCCTTTTCCAATGGACCTATAGTTGGTACGCAGGCTGTTCCCATTATCTCTGACTCGACGCGTCTTTGTTCTCACGAGCGCATCCCCTACACGACTCACCCAAAGACCACCAAACAGTCCGAGGTAGTATATATACACCTAGGGACCCACCTGTATCTCCCAACTTTTAGCTACCTTGCAACCAGGATAGCATTTCTCTGCGAACCACTCCTCAGAACTGCTTGCCTGGCCATAGAGGGGGTAAAACTATTAAGCCCCTGAGGTTAACCCTGGAATATCGCAAGCGCGCTGTTGCTCCCCTTAGAGCCTCAGCGCCAACACTCGTCACTTTCGGCAGGTGAGATATCCAGCATGTAACACCACCCTGAAAGTGGGGTAGGCCTACCCAGCTGGGGGATGGCCCACACACCTGAAAGTGGGGTCAGCTGACCTGGCTATGCAATGACCCATGCTCCTGGAAGTGGAGTTGGCCTACTCAGCTGGGGGATGATCACCACCCTGAAAGTGGGATAGGCCTACCCAGCTGGGGGATGGCCCACCACCCTGAAAGTGGGATAGGCTGACCTGGCTGGGGGATGGCCCACACACCTGAAAGTGGAGTCAGCTGACCCACCACCCTGAAAGTGGGGTAGGCCTACCCAGCTGGGGGATGACCCACCACCCTGAAAGTGGGATAGGCCTACCCAGCTTGGGGATGGCCCACCACCCTGAAAGTGGGATAGGCCAACCTGGCTGGGGGATGGCCCACACACCTGAAAGTGGGGTCAGCTGACCTGGCTATGGGATGACCCATGCTCCTGGAAGTGGGGTCAGCCTACCCAGCTGGGGGATGACCCACCACCTTGAAAGTGGGATAGGCCTACCCAGCTGGGGGATGACCCACCACCCTGAAAGTGGGATAGGCTGATCTGGCTGGGGAATGGCCCACACACCTGAAAGTGGGGCTGGCTGACCTGGCTATGGGATGACCCATGCTCCTAGAAGTGGGGTTGGCCTACCCAGCTGGGGGATGACCCTGACCTAGCTGGGAGATGACCCACCCCCTGCAAGTGGGATAGGCCAACATGGCTGGGGGATGGCCCATGCTCCTAAAGCTAGAGCTCATTCCAACACAGAGAGATTTGTCAAGAGGCCAATGGATTGCTGTGGGCAACTAGGTCACTCTGAAAGTCTGGTCACCTCCCTGAAAGTGGGATTGGTTAATTTCCCTGGGGTTGGATGACATAGGCTAACATGGCAGGGGGTTACCACACCCTTGTGCATGGGGGATAGGTCAACCTAGCTGGGGAATGACCCACCCTCTTGAAAGCCAATCTGTTGATGTAACTGGGACATAGACCTCCCTTATAATACAGCCCAACCAAAGCTAGAGCTTGTTCCAACACAGAGAGGTTTGTCAAGATGCCAACTCCTTACCCATTCTATCATTGGACTGGTAAGTGGTTACCCCAGGGCCTGATATTCTTGTCAGTCCAGACCAATTTTTCTACCACACCCCCATTGAAACCCCAGGATAGGCTGGTATGACTTGGGGATGACCATCATACATGAAGTGTCTTAATCTTGAACCATCAGTGTTACAGGCCCTTCTAGTTGGGGCATGACCCACCTTTTAGTGGGTTGGCTGAATTTATGATAAAGTATTGGGTATGATATGATCAAGGGTTGCTGTATCTTAGTGTCAACATTTGTGATGTAATTGAGGGGTATTCCAGGCCCTTGGCATCATTGTATTTACAGTAGACATCACATGGCATAGATATATTAAAGGGTAAATTGCAACCAAGAGGATGTTCCTTTCTTCCCATGGTGGCAACTGAATGGCACCTTCAGGAATGGAGAAGGTATATTGTTGTGGTGGGATGGAGGTGTTTTTAGGCCCCTTCTCTTTCCCACACACTGCAAGCATTTCACAATTTTTCATGCCAAAATATGTTGAAAAAATTGAAAGAAGGGATACTCTTTTATTTGGGCTGTGTTCACAGAAAAAAATGCAAATATAATATTTTGTTTTCTGTCTTTTCTGTGGAAAAACATGAATTGATGGTAGTGCTGTTTAGCTTGTACACTAATGGGCATTACCATCAATCAATGTTTTGTGGCAAGTCATGCAAAGAAAGGAAAATATTATTTTTGCCTTTTCTCTGTGAAAACACCTGTCAAAAAAGAGTATCACTTTCTTCAATTTTTTCAGGATGTTTCCTGAGGAAAAATTGTGAAATGCTTGCAGTGACAGTGAGTGTACTTGCACTCATAGGAGTTGGTTTTCCCTTCAGCACCACATACCCACTTCTGGATGCTTCCACACTGAGGACATTGGACTGGAAAGTAGTTCCCCCATGGCCTGATAAACTTATCTGTCCAGACCAGCTTTTCCACCACCAGCTTTCCTACCTCCATGTTTTCACCTTGAGACCTCCACATCATGACAATGATGTTGGAATGTCTACCAAGCATTTGATATGCCACATCATACTTTTCCCCTTTTTCAGACTTATCTCTTCTTTTTCTTTTCCTTAGTGTACATGCAATGTGTCTCATGATGCCTACATGATCATGCCTTCCCCTTTCAAATGCTTACTGTATGCCATACCTTATATGGCCTTCCCTTCCCTTGATCAGCCTTCTCCAATCAATGTGACTCATGCTTATCATTTCATATTCTCCCATGTCAAGTCACCTTCCTCTTTTGGACACTTTTCATTTTGACACATCTCTACATGTCCCCTCTCCTCTGCTGGTATGTAGGCAGTGTTTCTTATCTCTGACTCAATGTGTTTTCTCTTGGCATGACATGCCTCCTATGCATCTTTGCCAAAGCACACCACATAGAGCAGGGCAGTATATATACTCATAGGGACCTGCCTGTAAACCCCAGCTTTTAGCTACCTTGCAACCAGGATAGCATTTCCTAGAACTTGCTTCTCTCAGAACTGCTTGCCTGGCCATAGGAGGGGTAAAACTATTAAGCCCTTGAGGTCAACCCTGGCAATACCACAGGTGCACTGATGCTACTCACCTCAGCACCAACACTTGTTGCTTTTGGCAGGTGAGGTATTCCAGTGCATAACAAAAGCTAAAAGCTCCCTCTATCGAGGTTAATGAATTTCTCTCGAGAACTTTGGCACTAGCACTGAAGTCTTCCTAGGTTGACAATTGTCCCTAGCAAAGTCTTGAGTTCTCCTTGCCCCTGAAGCAGTAGCTTTGACTGACTACCTCTTCACCCTTCTATGAGGAACATCCTTGCAGTGGTCCTGCTGGCCCTCTAGAAGGTCCCCATCCCAGATGCTCAGAACAACTGCTGGAACTACCACAGCTGTCGTCCACACCACTCTTAATCCCACTTCAATGTGTCTTCTCATCAAGGCACACCACCCGATCCTCAGAGGCCACCCTCTGTCACAGGATCTACTACATCCTCTAAATTCTGACCCCCAGTTCTGTCAAGAAAGGAACAAAGGCAGAAGGAGTGACCATCATCCTCTGGAACATCTGCTTTACCTTTAAGGTATGAACCTTCATCTCACTTCCACCCCTATCCCCTGGAAGAGAGATCCCCTACTACTTTGAAGCCTGAACCATCTCCATCCCATCTTCCCCCATCCTTGACTGACTGACAACCTTCTCTAAAGGACTTTGAAGGAACCCTGACACCATCCTTCCTGGAAGGAGCTAAAGGAGTCTTTGCAGCCTTTGGACTTATGAGTCTGCCCCCAGGCACAGGAGAAGACCCCACTCTTTTGACACCCTGACTGCCTAAGGAGGAAGATGACAACTCTTCACTTGGAGGTGACTTCCTTGACTCACATCAAGACATACACCCTTCATACTGCAACATTGAGATGTCAGAACCCTTTGGAACACAATCTGAAGTACCAGTCACTGAATTGGTGAAGTGGTACAGGGAGAAGTTTTTGTCTATGATGGACTTCATGATTCCCACCAAACCAAAAGACCCTGGAGGCTCTGGAGGAGGTCCCAAGGAGAAAGGAAAGGGACATGAGTCTAACTCTGGAGAGGGTCACATGAAGGAACTGAACCTGAACTGTCCACAAGAGTATGATGGCAACCATGCCATGTATGATGCCTGGCTCACATCAATTAAAACCTACCTCAGCATCAATGCTCATATCTACTGAATGGCCAAGCAAAAGATTGGCTTCACACTCTCCTTCATGATGAAGGGCTCTGCCCAGGCCTGGGCCAAGAATTACACCAAGAAATCTTTGTTGCTTGACACCATTCATATTGTGGACACATGGGCTGGGCTCCTAGTGAAACTGGACCAGATGTTCAGGGTCAGAGACATGTCTCAAATGGCCTTACTCAAACTCTCAGCCATTTGACAAGGGACAAGAACCTTGGAGGAGTACATGACTGACTTCCTGAATGCAATGAACAAGGCAAAGCTTTCAGAGAGCAGCCCAGAAGCTGGAGTCTTCTATGGATGAGGCCTTAGGGCTGAGCTGAATGAGTGGATCCTCAAAACCAACTCCTGCCTGACAACACCAGCAGAATGGATCCAGTCGGCCACAGTGGCACAAATGGCTCTCTCTCAATTATGCTTGTTCACTGGTTGGCAAACTGAAGAAGATCGACACATCCTGGGACAAAATCTTACAAAGTCCCACTACAATTGAGCACCTGATAGAGATCCTTATGCAATGGACATTGACCACTGGCAAAACTCTGGTGGATGACTGAAGAGGTCCTGCAACCAGAAAGGCAACCAATGATCATGGATCAGAGAGATCACATGCTGGGGATGCAACAAAGCCAGACACAAAAAGTCTGACTGCCCAAAGTGGAGAAGAAAAGCCCTGATTGATGAGATTGTCAACAAATCAGGCAACTTCTTGAAGAACTTTATGCTGAGGAAGCCTTGGAGGATGTCAAGATGACAGGGCCATCTGATGCTAAGAAACCTCAGGATTTTTAAACAGCTCCCCTGTGGCTGCACAAGGAGGAGCTAAGAACTTTCAGATTTCTTTGACTTGACAGGAATGGACTAATAGGTCTACTTCTGTAGCTATGGACTTTAAGCAATTGAAATCAGTTTCAAATTCCTCTCTGTTTGGGTCCATGTTCCTGGTTGATCAAGAAGACACAGAAATCAAAGCAGTGATTGACAGTGGTGCTGAGGTCAATGTCATTCACCCAAAGATTGTTGAAAAATACAATCTGAAATGAACTCATGTCAAACATCCTTGGACAGTGAGAAGTTTCAAAGGACCTAGCTGGCAGAAGGTCACTCACATCTGCACCTTCAACACCTGCATCTTTCACAAACTAGTGAAAGTCCATGCCTTTGAAATGGAATTAAAGTTGTGAGAAGATGTCCTGCTAGGGATGCCCTTTTTGGCCAAGTACAACCCAATCTTTGACTGGAAGAAACAAAAAATGATAGGCTTCAGAGACCCCAGTCTCTGTGAACTAGAGCTATCATCAGATGAAGAAGACTATGATGATGAAGACTTTGTTATGCTTCGGAAAACCTCCATATTGACACAACTCAAAGTGGCCATCCAGAAAGAGGATGTCGCACTTCTGCAGCATTACAAGAAATTCACCAAGGTCTTTTCAGAAGAAGACACCCCACTTCCCCTGTGTCATCTGCACCTTGACCATGAGATTCACCTCATGGACAACTTCAAACCAAAGAAAGCCCCAATATATCCCCTTTCACAAGAAGAACTGCAAGCCCTGGATGAGTTCCTGGAAGAAAATCTCCAAGCTGGAAAAATCCACAAATCCAAATCACCACAGGCCTCACCAGTGCTCTTCATCAGAAAGAAGGATGGAAAGAAGCAGTTAGTTCAAGACTACCATGAACTCAACAAATTCACAATAAAGGATTCCTATCCTTTACTGGATGTTAAATCCCTCCTCAACCAACTGGCCAAGTCAAAGTATTTTGTGAAGTTCAACATTCACTGGGGATTCACAAACATTTGGGTAAAGGAGGGTGACAAATGGAAAGGAGCTTTCATCACCCCATGTGGACTTTTTGAGCCTACAGTCATGTTCTTTGGCCAATGCAACTCTCCCCCAACTTTTCAGTGCTATATGGAGATGACATTTGCCAACATGATGTTTGCAAAGAAGCTCATCATCTTTATGGATGACATCATGATCCATGCAAAAATGAAGGAAGAACTTTATCAACATGTGGAGGAGTTCCTGGCAATTGCCCTCAAGGAGGAACTGAGACTGAAGATCTCGAAGTGTACCTTCGAAATGGAACAGGTCAAATTCCTGGGCTTTATAATTCAGCAAGGACTCATCAAACTGTTGGAAACAAAACTTGCAGCAATCAAGGAGTGGAAGACCCCTAACAACTTGCACAAACTATGACAATTCCTTGGGTTCTGCAACTTCTACTGACAGTTCATTCCATCCTTCTCTCAAATTGCCATCCCTCTCCACTGCCTCTCAAAGAAGAATGTCCCATATGAATGGGACTTGGAGCAAGCTGATGCTTTTGAATGGCTTAAACAAGTGCATGCTCCCAACCAGTTCTATGCCTACCTGACTTCTTGAAACCATTCACACTCTTCATGGATGGCTCTGCCATTGGCACTGGAGCTGTCCTCTGCCAAGAATTTGAGGACAGAGAGCTCCATCCCTGTGCCTATCTCTCAAGAGCACTAGTTGGCACTGAACAAACTACCAGGTGTATGATCTGGAACTCTTGGCCATCATACATGCCTTTGAGGAATGGCAGCACTACCTCATCTCCCCAGTTGCCCCCACCATGGTGTACACCAACCATCAAAATCTCACTTACTATCAGTCACTGCAGCAACTGAGCCACAGGCAAACATGATGGGCCACTTTCCTTCCAGATTTTCCCATTTGGCTAGCACACAAACTGGGTAAGCTAATGACTATCCCAGATTCCCTTTCCTGCCATCCTGACTATTCTGCCTACCCTTCCCCAATGACTATGGTGCTCCAAGATTCATTGTGGCTTGAGGGGGGGGTGAAACTCCTGCTTAAACCCTCAAAACCAGTCACAGATGCCCCAAAACTGACCTCTATGCATGTGCATAAGCTGAAGGAAAAGGAAAGAAAAAGAGAAGCCCCACTTACACCTCCCTGAATGGATCAAAAGAAGAGCCAGACTCTTTTGTCATCTCCCCCTTCAACCCAAATGTCCAACCTTAATAATAAGTCATCCAGCAATGTATGACAGTTGGACAGAGGAGTGTTCATGATATCTCAAGACCTCTTCAACAAATAAAGGAGACAATGCCCAAGGATGAGACTCTTACAAGCAACAACACAATAAAAGAGGAGAATGATCAAACCAAGCAATGTGATGGTCAGCTCTACATCCCTCCTCCCCTCTGACATGAGTACCTCTGGGACAATCATGATCTAGCAGTGGCTGGTCACCCAGGAGTGAAAGCAATGATATGGAAGATGAAGAATGAAGTCTGGTGGCCCAGAATGTGGAAGGAGGTGAGAGAGTATGTGAAAGGATGCCCTGGCTGCCAAGCCAACAAGGTCATCACCCACCCTCTCATGCCTCCCATTACTCCCAATGACATGGCAAAAAACCCCTTCCCCTTCAAGCAAATTTCCATGGACTTCATGACCAATCTTCCAAAGTCAGAAGGATATGACTCCATCCTTACCATCATGGACCAGGGACTCACCAAAGGAGTGGTACTGGTCCCATGCAACAAAACATGTGACTCCATTGAATTGGCAAATCTCTTTCTGTGCTATGTGTACCCTCGATATGGCATTCCAGACACTGATATCAGACAGGGGTCTGCAGTTTGCCTCCACCTTCACCTCCAAGCTTTATGAAGCCCTTGGTATCCAGCAAAAACTCTCCATGGCATACCACCCTCAAATGAACAGTGAAAGCAAATGTGTAAACCAAGAGATTGAGACCTATTTATGGATGTACTGTGATGCCTGACCAGAAGACTGGGCTTGGTTCTTGCCACAGGCCAGGTTTGTGCACAATTCAAGGGTCCACTCCATCCATAATCAAACACCCTATTCCCTCCTCTACAGATATGACCCAGCACCCTACCCTTCTGTGTCAAAACCAACTGATGCACCTGCAGTTGATGATCACATGCAACAACTGGCCACCAATTGAGACTCAGCTTTAATCTCTCATAAGGCCATGCAGGAAGCAATGTGCACAAGAAGCAAAGGACCCTATACTCCCCCAAAGGAAGGTGATCTAGTGTGGCTAGATGCATCTACCCTAAAAAGGGATGTCCTGAGCACAAAGCTGGCACCTCAATGGGTTGGGCCATTTGAAATTATGAAAGTAATTTCCCCTGTGGCAGTTTGGCTGAAGATCCCTGAAACATGGCAGATACACCCAGTGTTTCACACATCATGGATCTACCCTTTCAAAGAAAACAATGAATATGGAAGAGCCAAAACACCACCCCTCCCTGATCTGATTGATGACTTGCCCAAATGGGAAGTCAAGAACATTCTCAAACACTGAGTCATGGCCTCAAGAAGGAAAGTCAGGGGACATGTCTCTGTGCCCAAGAGGACTGCCAAACAACAAACCTACCAATACTTGGTTAAATGGACTGGGTATGGTCATTCCTCAAACACTTGGGAGCTGGAGGAAAACCTATATAATGCCCTTGACATCCTTCACTCCTACCAGAGATGCAACTGACTTCCTCTCAGCATTGTCCCATGAACACAACTCTGAGCACCTCTCACTGCAAGCATTTCACAATTTTTCTTGAGAAAACATGCTGAAAAAATTGAAGAAAGAGATACTCTTTTTTGATACATGTTTTCAAAGAGAAAAGGCAATAATAACACTTTGTTTTCTTTGCATGATTTACTAAAAAACATTGATTGATGCTAATACCCATTAGTGAAGAACCTAATGGGCATTACCATTAATTCATGTTTTTTGGCAGAAAAGACAAAGAAAACATTACATTATATTCACCTTTCTTCTTTGAAAACAGCTGAAATAAAAGAGTATATCTCTTTTTTCAATTTTTTCAGCATATTTTGGGATGAAAAATTGTGAAATGCTTGCAGTGTCTCCTCCCTTGACAAGTTTACCCTATCAGACTATGACAATTCCAACCTTGCCTTTTCTGATGACTTTGACTTCTCAGCTTCGCCACCTTGCCCCCATTACAACCCACACCCTCAGATCACAACATCACAGCTGTTCAGGAATACTGGGACTGGGTCACCACCAGTGCACCAGGACCCCTTCTGAACCCCCATGCCCAGTTCATGGTCCATTCTCTCTCCCATTCCAAGGGAAAGAGAAGGGCCTGAATCGCTAAGACTGCCCCCTACCCCTATGCCCTATCCTCCCAATGCCCATACCTCCTGCTTGGATCCTATTGATCTTGCCACACCCCTGTCTCGCCACCCAACTCCTCTCCCATCTCCCAAACCCCTGATCCAGAGACAGCTGCTCCTGACTCAACCCCTGACTCACCCACTGCAGGTGTCACCCCAAAACTCACACAGCAACAGACTGCAGAGGAGGTTGACTCCCCTGCCAAGGCCAAGACAAGCTTGGTACCCTCACTGGAACAGCTCCTCCATGTTCTGTGGGTGCTTGAAAACTTTGAGCACTGGGACTCACTTGGCTGGAGAGCAGGCAAACATCATGACCACCTTCAGATGCTGTCTCAGATCTACTGAGGTTCAGAATTCATAGCCACCTGCATTCCACAACTCTTCAACACCACCAAAGGCACAGTTGGTCACATCACCATGAAGGTTGACCTAGATCTCTTCACAGGTGATAATATCAATGATGTCAGCGACATTCAACATGCAGTGGCGAACCTTGTGTATATGATGTTTGTTGAAGACCTCTGGATTTCCTTTTGAGACTTTTGCCCCCACTCTGCTCAAGCCTCTGACCCAGCATCAGCTTTTGGATGTGACAAGGGCAAGAGCACAGAACCTCCTGGACCTCAACCTTCTGTTGCAGAAAAACAAGAAAAGGTTGTTCAGTTCAGTGGACTATCTCTGCCATCATGGACAGTCAATCAGCCAGAAGGTAGTAACTCAGGAGGACTGGACAAAGGAGGAGCTCCAATGCCTGGCAGAGCTTGCCTCGAGAGGCAATCAATGAGCTGACTCATCTTTGAGTTTGGACAACAGCAGCACTACCTACAGATTCCATGATGACATCACAAGCCACAGAACCTCCATATGGCTTGAAGGAGTTTGAGTGTTGCTTGACCACACCACCAGCCTCCTTGCAGAATGCTCTCTTGGCAGTGAAGTTGGCTACACCAACTGGCACAACTTCTTGCATTCTGCCTACTTCAATTCAGCCATACAAGCTCTTCACCTACCCTACACAATAAATGCATGCTCCCCATTCCCCCTTCCTCACCTCTCCAGCTCTTTCCTTGTCATCCCTTATGATGATGACCTTCCCAAGATCCTCTCTGGCAGAATGCAGATAGACTGGAGCAGTCCCTTTTGAGGAATGCACTGTTACAACTGCACTTGCCTGGGTCACATCAGGTGTGCCAACAGAAGAGGTTCGAAGTGGACCCTCTGTCATATCCATGACATGCATACAAACTCCAGACCATAGTCTGGATGTTTATAACTTTGTTCTAGTCTCACAGAACTCCGCTGTGGAACTTCATTCCATTTCTATTTCAGTTTTGATCTGTTTACTCCATTCCATTCCATATTTAGAATAGTTCCTTGCTGCCACTATGTGTCTAACTGTTTTGGTACTTTCAGCCTAACCTTCAGACTTTCGGATTGTCTGATGTTCTGGTACAGCCAGTAGGAATGTTGTCAACGTTCTGTACTGCCCTCCGGAGTTTCATTACCTGGACATTGCCTCGGAACGTTCTCTGTAGTATATAAGCCTCTGTACATATGTTGTAGGACCTCAGTTTGAATATTGAATCAGATACTCTAAGCCCCACTCCATCCTCTGACCTCGGGACTCGAGCAAGCACTGGTGTACCAAGTGGTATACCTACCCTTGACCTCCGAGCAACTCCGACTCCAGATTTCTATCCGGACCTTGTATACAACCTCCGGACTTAGAGAACAGGTCTTGACAGTATATTTGAACTCTAACTTGCACGAGTTCACCCACCCATATTCCAATGACTATGACAACTCGACTTCACACTCATTCACTGGCAGCAGAAGCCTCGGAGCAGGCTGCAGTCAGTGACCTCCATCGATCAAATGCTCAGATTGCGTTAGCCAGCAATAGACGTCCTCCGCCATCCATCAGCCAGTTCCATAGCTTCTCTGCTAGAGGGGAGCCAACCCCCACACCTACCCAAAGAGCTGGGTCATCTGGCAGATGGTCCACATCAAGTTCCCGTCATACTCTGGACTTTCCCAGAGGATACGGACCTGGTGGTGATGGTCCAGGAGGAGATGATCCCGGAGATGATAATCCAGATGATGATGCCGACAATGAAGACAATAATCCATTCATGGATGCTCCAGATGAGCTGGAGCCCCAACTGGCAGTTTTGCACAATCTAGCCGCTGCAGTCGATCGTCTCTCGTGCTCCACCTGCAGCTCAGGAGAAACCTCTTCTTCTAGAGCTAAGGTCTGAGAACCAGACATGTTTGATGGAACAGATCCCTGGAAACTCTGGACCTTCTTGGTCCAGTGCGAGTTATGTTTCCAGGATTGTCCAAAGGCATTCCATCAAGATAGAAACAAGGTTACATTCGCTCAGTTGTACCTGAAGGGCATGGCCCTTGAATGGTTTGAACCAGACCTCCTTCACACCGGCGATCTGGCCGACCATCTGCTTTGGATGGAAAGTTGGCTGGACTTCGTTGCAGAACTCCAGACCACCTTTGGACCCCATGACCCCGTTGCTGACACCAAACATCAACTCGACCACCTTCATATGAAAGAGAACCATCGGGTCAACTGGTATGTAGTTGACTTCAACCGTTTAGCCTCTCAAGTCTGAGGCTACGGAGATGGCACCCTGCGTCATCTGTTCTACTCTGGACTTCCAGACCATATCAAAGACGAGATTAGTAGGGTCAGGAAACCAAACACCCTAAATGGGTTACATGCCCTATCTCAGGAAATTGATGCCCGCTATTGGGAATGCAAGGATGAGGTCGTGAGACAGACCAAATCCTTGAATGGGAACTCTGGTGCTAACACCAGTATTAAGTCTGACTCCAATGGCAAAGGTGATAAACAGAGGTCCAGTGCTTGGAACACCCCAGCCAGTACCAATAACCCTGCTCCATCTGGATCTACCCCCAAGCCAGCAAATCAGTTGAACTCCGGACAAACCTCTGCCCTTGCTAACAAGCTTGGAAAAGATGGGAAGTTGACCCCAGCAGAACAGAAGAGATGTTTCGAGCAGAACCTCTGTATGTTCTGTGGAAACGCTGGACACAAGGCCAAGGAGTGCCCTAGATCCACCTCTCGCACAGCAAAGGGCCATGCAGCCATGGTAACCGAGTTGGAACCCAAACCAACTGCCTCTGCTGAGGCAAAAAAATAGAGAGCAGCTCTCAGAACTCCACACAGCCTGGGAGTTGCATTGATACCAACTGTGCACCTGTGGAGGCACGCCTCAACACATCTGCTCTTTTGAATCCAATTTCCTTGAAACCATCTGTGACTCTCGACTCTTATGATACTCCAGAAATTTCAGCCTTAATAGACTCGGGTTCAACCCACTGTTTTGTAGACTCCATTTTTGCCAATGCTCATCACCTTTCCATGTACTCTGTCCCACCTCTCATCCTCCGTTTGTTCGACGGTGTGACAACAACATCCATCAATAAAGCAGCAAACCGTTCCGTCCGTTTCCCTTCTGGAGATATCACCTATACGACCTTCTATGTAACTCTGTTGGATTCAGAGTGTAAGATTGTTTCTCAGACATAACTGGCTCACCCACTACAATCTGTCAATTGATTGGGTATTGGGCAGTATTAAATTCCAGAACCTTACATTTCAAATGCCAGTGCCAACGTCACCCCCTGACTCGGAGCTATCTCTGAGGGACTCCAGAAACACCTCACAAGGTTCTCCAAACACCACTCTCCCCACATCGGTTGACACCTCCAATCCACCCAGCCTCTGAGCACCCAACATCTCTCTTATCAATGCAGCAGCTTACATCCGTGCTTGTAAGTTAGATGGCTCACTTCAGTTCTCCCTCCAAGTCTGACCTCAGGACAATCCCAAACTCTGGGCTGCCACTGTGCAGGATGCACCAGACTTATCATCGGTACCCCCAGACTATCACGACTTCACAGATGTGTTTAGTAAGGCCAAGGCTTCAACCCTTGCGCCTCACTGGGAGTTCGATCTCAAGATCGAGTTGGAGGAAGGAACTACTCCGCTGCTGGGAACCCTCTACTCCCTCTCCCCAGTTGAGCTTGCCACTCTCTGGACCTTCATCAATGAAAACCTTACAACTGGCTTTATTCATCCGACATCTTCTCCATATGCTGCTCCGGTCCTTTTTGTCAAAAAGAAGGACAGATCCCTTTGACACTGTGTTGACTTCAGGGGACTAAATAAGATCATGAAGAAGGATCGCTACCCTCTTCCCCTCATCTCAGACTTGCTCGACTCTCCAAGCCATGCTAATGTCTATACTAAGATTGATCTCTGCCATGCCTATCACCTAGTGTGTGTCACCAATGGGGATGAATGGAAAATGGCCTTCCAGACTCGTTATGGATCTTATGAATGGCTTGTAATGCCGTTTGGACTTACCAATGCCCCAGCAGCATTCCAACACTTTGTCAACTCCATGTTCATGGACCTACTGGATGTGTGCATCATTGTCTACCTGGATGACATCCTCATATACTCCAACAATGTTGAAAATCACACAAAACATGTTTGTGAGGTGCTTTGCAGACTCCAGCAACACAGCTTGTATGCCAAACCAGAGAAATGCGAGTTCCATTCAGAGTCCATAGAATATCTTGGATTCTTCCTATCTCCCAATGGATTGACAATGTCCGAGGACAAGGTTAAGGCCATTCATGACTGGCCTGAACCCCGGAAGGCAAAGGATGTTCAATCCTTCCTCAGCTTTGCCAACTTCTACCATCGATTCATATACAACTACTCTGATATTGTGGTACCTCTGACACGTCTTACCAGAAAAAACACACCCTGGAGTTTCTCCAAGGACTGTCACCAGTCCTTTACCCAGCTCAAGAAAGCCTTTTCGTCTGCTCCTATTCTCACCCACTTCCATCCTGGACTTCCAATAATGGTCAAAACCAATGCCTCAGACTATGCGATCACTGGCATTTTGTCCGTCACATGCCTGGACAGTGAAATATGTCCCATGGCCTTTTATTCTCGGACATTGACTGCTCCAGAGTTGAACTACGATATGCACGACAAGGAGCTACTGGCCATATACAAAGCCTTTCAGACTTGGCACCATTACCTCGAGGGCCCAGCACAACCTGTAGACATCGTTACCGACCACAAAAATCTTGAATATTTCTCAACTTCTAAGGTTCTCACCAGGTGTCAAGTGCGCTGGTCTGAGTACCTTTCCCAGTTCAATATGGTTATCTGCTTCCATCCCAGTAAGCTTGGAGCAAAGCCCAATGCCTTGACTCGATGATGGGACATCTACCCCAAAGAGGGGGATAAGGACTACGCTCGAGCTAACCCTCAGAATCTCCACCCTGTTTTCACCAATGAACAACTGTCGAACTCCCTATGGGCTACCTATTTGGAAACCCTGGTACTACGTGCCAGCATGATCATGGACATTGAACAACTCCATGCTGATATAAAGTCCGCCTTACTGTCGGACCCCCTTAGTCAGATTCACCTCTCAGACCCATCCAACCCCTGTTGGCAAGTTGATGATACCAGACTGTTATGTCTGGATGGTTGTATCTTTGTTCCAGACATTGATGACCTTCGACTCCGAGTACTCTGGTACAAGCATGACCATCCACTAGCTGGTCACTTCGGACAAAATCATACCCTCGAGCTCGTCCGCCATGAGTGTACCTGACCAAGCATTCAGACATTCATCAAAGATTATGTCAAATCCCACACCACCTGTGCACGTGCCAAAACTCTGAGACACAAACCATATGGCATGTTAAAGCAGTTACCGATTCTGGAGAGACCTTGGAACTCCATCTCCATGGACTTTATTGAACAGCTTCCAAACTCCAGGTCTCACACTGCCATATTGGTTGTAGTAGATTGCCTCTCAAAACAAGCAATCTTCATCCCCACCGATGACACCATCACATCCCCACAACTAGCCCAACTCTTCCTACTCCATGTCTTCTCAAAGCATGGAGTTCCTTCTCATGTAACCTCTGACTGAGGTATGGAGTTCGTCTCCCACTTCTTCAGATCACTAGGCAAGGCACTCAATATGAAACTCCACTTCACCTCCAGATATCACCCTGAAGGCGATGGCCAAACTGAACACATGAACCAAACCCTGGAACAGTACCTATGGGTCTATTGTAACTACCAACAGGACAATTGCTCCAAGTTGTTGCCACTCATGGAGTTTGCCTACAACAATTCTCCAAGTGCTACAACTGGAGTTTCACCATTCTTTGCCAATAAGGGATACCACCCAAACGTCACTGTTCATCCAGAATGAGATCTGACATCTTCTCAGGCAAGAGACTATGCAGTGGACTTAGAGTCCCTGCACACGTATCTCCAAGAGGAAATGGCAGAAGCCCAGAAAAGATACCAAGGTCTGGCTGATGCTAAACGAGCCCCAGCTCCAGACTTTCAGATCGGAGATTCAGTATATGTCAAAGCCAAGTACTTCAGGTCCACTAGACCTTCAAAGAAACTCTCGGAAAAGAACATCAGTCCATACCCTATCATTGCCTGTGTTGGATCCCTATCCTTCACTATTTGCCTACCCGACTCTATGAAGTCTGTACACCCCATTGTAGAGATGTAATAGTTAGTCACCCCGAATGAGGGCAGTTCGAGCAAAGCTTTCGTCCCTAAAGGGGCCTCTAGGACTTAGTACTGGCACTGAGAACAACTCCTCTCGAGTGAGCAGAGATATGACGAGATGATCAGGACTCCTCTTCGAGTCTTTTACAGTGATGCCCAAGACCAATGGTAAAAGTAGAATGTTCTCATAGATTCCATGCCCACCCAACTGTCTGCATGGGCTTAGTCAGTGCCAGCAATTTCCACCACTCTTCCTCTCGCTCCTAAGTCCCAAACACACCCTCGTAACCTTGAATCCTTCCCCACCCCTCTCGATCCTCTCGTGCCCACTCTCGACCACCTTTTCCTGATCTGCTAGAGTCCCCTCGAGTTCACCCACTACCTCTCAAAACCTCATGTCTACTTCTCCAGACCTTCGGACCCCCCTCAAATCCTCAATCTCCTCCTATTCTCTTGGTTGGGGCTTCGCTGCGCCTACATCCGACAGGGGCTTTAGATAGTGACTGTCCCCGGTCGTCACATTACACCTTACTTCGTCCGAAGCAAGGTCGAAACCTCACCCAACTTCCAGACCAGTTTGAAACCCAGCTCGCAACCCTCAAAAGGAGCCTCGAGACTCTCGGGCACACTAGGTGGGGCACTATGAGGGTCCAGAGACTCGGATCGAGACCTTGTTCAAGTTCAGATGCACCATCAAGACCCAAGTATCTCATTCGAGCTCTTCGAGCCTTAAAATATCTACGAGCCTTGGTCAGTTCATCATGTAGCAGGGTAAAATAAAACAGAAAGAGTGTTGGCACCTCCCAAAAGTTGAACCGAGCCCCACGCACTCGTTACCATAGCGTCCCCCCCTTTGTGTGCTCAGGTTGCAGGCAATCACTTCCAGATATAGCTGGACATTGTTGATTTGATCACAGCCACATCAGTTCCCACACAGAAGTCGCTCCTCATGCCCAGCCTACCCCCCCTTCTCTCCCTTCTCTCCCACCACACCCTCATGTCGTCCCCAAACACTAGTCACCAGCTGCATCCCCCCTCATCTCCTGTTGCTAATGCTGAGTGTGCTCTGGCACTTGTTCGAGAGTTGACAGCATCGGTTGGGGATGCCCCGGGCAGCAATGCACTGTTGGCCCAGTTGGCCAGCTTCAAGGTACATTGGCCCTCTTCTCCACCTCCCTTGCTTTCTAACTTTTACAGGCTTCCCTCCAGAGTTCACAAGCTCCCGCTACTGCCTCCCCATCTCTCCTCGAGTCCACCACGCCTTCTGTCTTCCCTGCTGTCCCTTCTTTGGTCGTGGATGCCCCAAGCGCTCTCGGAGGGCACGACATCCCAATGGATGACATCACTGTTCCCTGCACCAACCACCCTTCGGTCACCACTCTCCCAGATGCCCCTCGTTCGACTGCCACCCCTCCATCCCCTTCCCTTTCATGCCTGTCCACCACGTCCACTCTCACCCCTTCGTCATCCCCCACCCGATCGCATCCCCTTCACGACCCTGCCACCAAGCACAACAAGCTCGACAAGCTCCCTGCTGTCACCACACCTCCTGCCAGCACTGTCCTCTCCATTCCCGCCGACTCCCCCCTGGCTTCATTTGCCCGACTGGTCAATCCTCGTGCCAGGTCTCATCCAGATGTTGAGATGGAATGGTGCATGTTCTCGCCTGACTGGCACCTTGAATACGTCCCACGCCGCTCGACTGCCAGAGGGAATACTGTGTACCCCCCCACCACCTGCTCCAGTTGCCTCGAAGGAAAGGCCATTTGCAGCAGAATCGTTGGGGTGAAGTGCACTCGTTGCAAAGCAAGGCACACTGTCTGTTCACTATATGTAAGTCCCTTCCTTGCGCTTCCCTCGCTACCTCTCATTCTCATCCCCTCCTCTAGCAAGACACCATCAAAGGTCAGGCTCGAGCCAAAGTGCTCATCACTGGGTGTCGGTTCATTGAAGGCCATCCTGCTGCCGAGGACCCTGTCAAGCCCGAGCCTGGCTCTATGAGAGCCACTCGTCCCAGGAAGCATGTCCATCTCCCCCTTCCCTCGTCTTCCAGCTCTTCAGCTTTGGACCACACTCTGGTCTCCTCGACCTCTTGTCCCTCGCCTGTGTCTGACAACTCAGCCCTCCCCGTAGCCCTTGCCATTCGCAATGCGATCACAGTCACCATTGAAGCCTTCGATCAGACCCTCGAGGAGCAAGGTCTTTCCTTGAAGGCTCGGGGTAAACATCGTGCTCGTGATTAAGAAGAATTATTTGTCATCGTATCATAGCATCTATCCCTCCCCCATGTGAAGCTTCAACAGCTTCGTTATGTATCTACAAAATCATTTCATCAGTGCAATATACTCTGGTCCCCCCTGCGATACTTTGATGAGTGAAAACAGGATTTTTTTTTTTTTTTTTTTTTGACGGCATGAAGAGTCGAACGTGTTTATGTATGAAGTAAGTATTGACACTCTCACTGGGATTATCTTACTCATCCTCGTCTAGATAATTCTCTTCTGGTCCTGCCATGTCATTGATTGAATGGTGCTCGACCTCAAGGAGCTTGGCCTCTGTCCTTCCCATAAGCTCAAGGATTGAGATATTGACATGTGACCTAGAGAAATAAGGTAGTAAGCGAAAGGCAGCATATCGAAGATGAGAGATGGAGCCGTCGAGCTCTGCGAGGAGGTAAGCCCCTCCTCGAGTCTTTCTTAATACGACCATAGGCCCTAAGTATCAAGGCTTGGTCTTTCGATCCAGCTCCTTCTCCACCCTCGTGTTGCGCACCAGCACAAGATTGCTAGGCATGAACTCGTGCACTCTTATCGAGCCCTTCACTCTGGCCTCGAACTCTTTCACAGACTGACACTGCGCAGTGTATACCTGGTCTCGGACCCTCTCGAGATCTTCCTTTCTTCGTTTGAGTTGCCTACACCGGTGAGAAATCAGTTCCTTGGTTGAATACTTATCCTCATCCCAGTTCGTGAGGAAAGTAGCCTCCACAAAGTCGAAAGGAAGCCACAGCTCTATACCATGTACCATCTGGTAAGGGGACAGTTTCGTAGACTTTGCTATTGTTACCCTCTCTGCCCAGAATATGTAGGCTGCATGGCTAGCCCACTTCGACATATCTCCCTCGCAGATCTTCACCAAGGCCTCTCATACTGTAAGGTGTCGCCTCTCGACAATCCTGTTAGCTTGCGAGTTATATGGCGAGATCTTGATGTGATTGATTTTGTAGGTATGCAAGAGGAAATCGAGGGCTTGCACAAAGGCTGATCCATTGTCGGTCACTATCTTGCTGACCACACCCCATCGACACAAGATCTGTTCGAAGATAAACTTCCCAAGTACTTTGCCAGTCTCGGAGCACAGCATCTGCCACTCAGGGTAAGCAGTTAAGGAACACCTAGCTTGGACAATATATCTGAACCTGTTTGACTTCAGCAGATTCATCAAGTCCATATATGCCTTGTAAAATAAAGGCTCGGGCATGGCTACAACCAGGGGAATATGGAGTTTATCCATTCTTCGAATCTGGCACTCGTGGCATGTCTGGACAAACCATTGTATGTCTGAGCTTATGGACGGCCACCAGAAACTGATCAGTAGTCTCATTTTAGTGGAGAACGCACCTTTATGACCCAAGCCATTGTGAGCTTGCTGCAACAGATCCAGTCACTTCTTGTAGGGTGGTACCAGCTGGTGCTTCCCTTTTGCTTCCTGATGCCAGAGCTCGCCATCCTTGACGAAGAATCTGGTCATGTACCGTATCAACGCCTCAAATTGTGAGTCAGATAGTCCCAAGGGGCATTCACCGGTTTTGAGAAGGCGTCGAGCCAGCTCTAGCCTCTCGTCCTGCTCCTTTTCCCTTCGTGCCCTAGGAACTTCGACATCAGGCGAAGCATCTGTCCTGTCGGGTTGAGATGACACCACCTGGGCTGCAATGATCCCCTTCGATCTTCCTCCTGGCATTTCCCTCTCCTCAAACAAGCTTCCATGGATCGGCTGGCTTGAACCCCACTGCTCGAAATAAGTCTCTGGCTTCTCCCCTCTTTGTGGGTTGAAGACTTTGACAGCGAAGGTTCCCACATCATCGATCCAGTCCTCATACTCATCATCCTCAATGGGGTCTTCTTCAGCTCGGGGTCGCCTCAATAACCCATTGGGACCCTTGTGTCGATCTGCAGGTACATGGATCAGCTCGAATTCAAAGAGTAAGATACCTGCGATCCAGCGGTTGATGGACATGTTGGGTTGGAGATCAGGATTATTGATCATCCCTTTAATATATTTGGCGTCTACCTCAACTGCCAGATCCTTGACGCCGAAGATATAATTGCACACGTCCCTCAAAGCCTGGAAGAGCCCGAAAAGCTCTAACTTCGCTTGACTGTACCGACTTTCTCGGTTGTTGAGAGTGATCGAGCCATACCTCGAAGGGTAACGCTTGCCGTCTTCGCTGATCTGTAACAGTAAGTACCCTACTGCGATATGAGAAGTGTTGACAGCTAAGATAACCCTTCGACCCGACTTATAGTCGATGGGCCAAAGAGCCGGCAAATGCACTAGCACATCCTTCAAATCATCCATGGCCTCCTCGTGTTCCTCCTTGTGTTCCTCCTCGAACTGGAAGAAAACTCCCTTCTTCGTGAGCTTGATCAGGGGTCTTGCTCTCTTCGCAAAGTCCTTGATGAAGATCCAGCAATAACTGCATAGTCCCAAAAATCCACGGACTTCTGTAACATTAGTGCAGTATGGCCAGTCCCAAATTTTCTGGACTTTGGACTCATCTGGAATCCTGCCCTCGAAGGACACCTTATGCCCTACTACCACTATCGAAGGTGCCACTACCACAAACTTCTTCGCTGACACAGTGCTGCCGACGTACTTGATATGCTGTAGCACCCTATTGGTGTTCTTGAGGTGCTCCCAGATGAATCTCTGAATCCCCAGATTTCCCTTGATCGTCTTGTAAGTCCCATCCTCCTTCGGGTAGCGCATTCTCGGTCCCTTCACAGGGATGTCATCGATGAACGGCATAGTAACCTCAGGAGTTTCATCTTGCAGAGTGAATGAGACATCTCTGTGAAAGACTTGTACTGCATTCATGTACCCCATAGGCAGCTTTGTCAATTGAAATGTCCCGATCGGTGTTTGGAATGTCATGAGGTCTCGATAGTCCTCGTGAATGACTCAATGGTTGTAGCCTACCATCAAATCATACATGCTGAATACCACATGCCCAGCAAAGGCTTCCGCAATACTATCAACGTGTGGGGGCACTGCCAAATCCTGAATTGAGACTGCATTCAGCAGCTGCAGATCATGAACGAGACGTAGCAATTTCCCATCCTTCTTCACCACACAGAACCATCTCGATCTGTACAAAGATGTCGAAGGTTCATAAACTCTGGCCGCAATTTTCTCCTTGATGATCCCGACGACATCTGAGTAGATTGCCGGCGGTATTGGAATATTTCTATACCCCCACGGCTTGTGGGGTATGGTAGGGATCTTGAGGGGAGGGAAGATATCTTCTCTAAATGTCCCTCGCTTGCTCACATCCCACGTGAAAGCTGTCTCATGAGCTCTAACAAGCCATTTGATGAGCTTCAGCTCCTCAGGCCAGAGGAATCCTCCAGGGTCCCAGTCAAACTTCTCCCCCCTTTCCTTCATTAATCTCTTTCCAGGTTCCCAGTCTGGGGGTCGTAATGGCAACTGAGGTAAGTCCACTAATGGATCTCCCACCATCTTCCTCTCCACTCTAAATTCCACAGGGGTATCGGTTGCCATGGGGCGAACCTTCTTAGCCACCAGCTTATACTTGAAGACACGGAGGTCTGGGCCTTCATCCTGGAAGCCATTGGTCAGCGACTGAACCATGTACAAGCTCAAAAATAAACTTGAGGACTCGGCATCCTCCTCATGAATAATCAGGGGGGTATCCATGTTCTCCCACTTCTCCTCGAAAGAGCCTCGCTGATCCTTCCTGACCCGATCCCCCTCCAGTCCCTCAGCCTGCCCTCGCAACTTGGCCTTCATCTCCGATTCCCAATTCTCTCCTTCTCGAACCCCATTCAGCAACTGCGTGCATGATCTGTTTTCCCTCATTAAGTTCTTCGTCCCCATGTCCTCGTTTCCCCCTTTCTGTTCTGAGCTGATTGATGCCTCTAAATCTGGCTTCGACACCAAGATATGTACATGTTTGTGTATACACGAGTTTTGCTTAAAATCATATATGTTCCATCCATCGCTGTACACCGCTATAGGCCGAGCTAGATAGCCCGACATTACAGGGGTGGCCATTCCCATCCATACGTCTCCTCGTTGGCGATTCGAATCCCTGACAACATCTAAAAACCCTTCTCGATCTTGATCTCCTTCATGATCCTCAGCCTATTCCCCATTCAATGATGATACTCTGCATGCATGATGGGGTCTCGGAATTGCAGCACCCTCACATATCGTCCTTGCTGACAAGGGGTTACCATTATATGCCTTCCCAAGCCCGGCTCGATGATCTCTACCTTCTGGTCGCCATTGGGGAAGTCTTCAGTCTTCGCTTGAAGAGCACATGTGAAGGGCCATCTGAGTAGAATATCGAAGGTGGCATTTTTGACCACCTGGACAGGTACACACACCATCACCCCTCCAAAGTCAATGGGGCAGTTGCTGATGACTCCTTCAGTCTCCTCTCTCCCTTTATTTGCTGTCTCCATCATGATACTGCTGTCTTTCTCGACAGGGAGCCGAAGCACCTCCATGATCTCCTTTCGTAATGCTATGATCTGTGACCTGCTATCCAAAATCCCTTCGATGATGACCTGCCCTGCAACTTCAACAGCTATGAAGGTCAGAGGCATCATCGACAGCCTCTGGATCTCTGGCTCTTCCTTCTCACACTCAACGCTCACCACCTGGGCCTCCTCGGTCTCTGCCTCAACCCAATCTTCCCTGTCTTCGGTCTCAACTGCAGCTAATGTGCCAGCTGGGGGACTGTCAGCAGGCACTCTCTTGACCGAGGTGTACTCCCACATGACTTTCTGGATCGGTTTGAGGGCCAACAGGTCCCTCACAGGTATTGGAACTGTCAGGTCAAGCATGGTACTGAAGGTTTTCTGTTCCACACCAGGGACATCCGCAGGCACTCCGTAATGGAAGGTAGAACTTCCGGGTACTGCTCGAGGATTGTTTGAGATGTTCGAGGACCTCTCTGCCTGCTTCCCTTTGCCCTTCAAGGGCACCTCTTTTGACGTTGCCGGCCCTGGATTTTTCGAGGGGGCACTCGGTATCATAACTCCATCAAACCTCTGCCTGCGCTGGGATTGGTCCCTCTCATTAACAGCCAGGGCATACTCGAGGCCGGCTTCCCACTGGTCGAGATCCTCTTGGGAGACCCAAACTCCCTCTTCTTCATCGCCCGAAAGTACTTCCTCGATTCTCACTGTCGTCGCCATCTGCGCTGAGGCTAGGTTCGGCTCTTGGCTCTCAACTACGAACAGATGTGCTCCCTGGGCACCGGCTTCTGGTCTCAGGGTGGCTGTGGCCTCTCCTCCCACTCTGCCCCCTGCTGGGCCATGTTCCTCCAACCAGCGATCGATCTCCACCTTCCATGACCCATTTGTCCAACGAACTGGCATGCCATCAGGGTAACAGATTTGCCCATTGACAATCTGGCATTTCCCTTCTCTCAGGTAATTCAACCGCAACTGGCAATATGATGCCTGATGACCGACTAGGAAACAGAAGTAGCAGAGACGGTCTGCAGGATTTCCTCATCCCACGAACTGACTACTGCCTTCGACATTGCCCATTGCGGCCCATTGCACAGCTGCCTTGGCTCGAACCTGTGGTTGCTGCTGAGCTAACTCCTGGGCGACCCGAGTCACCTCTTCACCTCCTGAGAGCTGCACTACTCCCCTCTTCGCTGTCTTACTCCTTGTCATCTTAAACCTGTCATGCATCAAGAATTTCAACTCTGCTACGATGCAGTCCAGGGGCCATGGTTCTTCGCTTGAGCAGATCCCGAAGCGGAACTTCAGGTTCAAGAGTACCTCTCATTTGAGCTTGGGGTCGAGACCTTTGAGGATGTATCCATCGAAATCGTCTGAGGTGATCTTCCTTTTGTTGAAGAGGTACCTCACAATCTCATAATATTTGCAGAAATATTCGCCCAGGTCCTCCTCAGTTTCGATATCCTTCCCCATCTGCTCCTTCACCAAGTCATACAAGTCCTGTTTCACGAAGGTCTTTTCTAACTTCGAAGCCCCTGGATAGATCTCAACGAGGTTCTTAACAAAGTTGTTCCAATTGGCCAGTCCCTGCTCCATGATGGTGTTCCAAAGGGTTACCACATCCTTGTCAAGGTACCAGCATGCCCACTTAATCCACTCTCTCTCTTTCATACATCCTGCTCCCTCACACAAAAACTGGATCTCCCTGAGATAACCCACAAGGTCCTGCGCTTTTCCCGAAAACTTTGGTGCCTTGGGTGACCCTCGATGTGGCATCTTGTCGAGGGGCTCGGGGGCTCTTGAGTCTGCGGTTCCTCTCCCCAACATCTCCAGTACTGCCTGCACCTCTGACTCTCTGCTCCTGTGTGCTCTTTCGTAGGGATGTGCTTCTTGAGGCCTTCTCTCTTCCTGCGATCTGCCAAAACCCTCGAGGGCCTTCCTCCACAGTTCGATGGGTTCTGATAGTTGACACTGCATTGTCTCGAGGTATGTTTCCTCTCTCCTCATCGCTGGCAGCCTCTCCTCTCTACTCCTCAGTCTTTCCAAGTTGTAGTAATCCTTGCGTGCCCCACCTCTACTGTACTCAGGCCTACCGTGAGAATGAGACCTCGCATGGAGGTAGTGACATGGGGGCTGTCTGTAATAGTCTGCGTTGGTTGGGGTAATGGTTCTTTGGTTCCGAGGAGGCAAGAGTTCCTGTTGATAATGCCTATCATGCAGGGATCGATCTTCCTGTGAGTGCCTTCTAGAACGAGACTGAGGTCGCTCGACAGGGTAGTCTCAGTTGAATATATCTCCCTGAGGGCATAGGTGCCCTCATTCCTCTAACACAAAAGTCTGTCTCCTCTCCATGTCTGGCACAGCTCTATCTTTGAATGCCTCTCAAGGCAGGGGCCTCAGATCAATGAGGTTTTCTCCTCTGTATGGCAGCAATTGTCTTTGATCGTAAGGATCAGCCTCTCTTCTCATAATCCTGGCCTCTGGCCATGCGTCCCTTGCATCCCGTGTGAGTGGTGAGAACAGTCTCGGTGGCGAGCCCCTTCGCTCACCTGGCCTTGGAGAATTGCATCCTCCTTCCAAGTACTGTGGCAGCGGAAATCCTCATGGGTTTGCCATGATGTTCTCTAAGTCATGTACAATTGTGTTGGGTATGGGAGTCGGTGGGGATAACGAGTCTCATAAGATCCGAGCTGCTTCTTCAGCTGAGTTTGAGTCCTCCTCTGGTGAGGACGCTATTAGTGGGGATGGGGACCTGTAAGCTGTGAACAGTGCCTCAGGCTGATTTGACGTAGTCGGTAGAGCTGGTGAATCTGTGACACGAGCACTGTAGGGAATTAGTTTGTAGTACCAGGGAAAACAGAGAATAGTAGTGTTGCAAGTCTCGTTTTGTCCTCTAAGAGGGTTCTTGAAACCCAGACAGCTCAGGTACTAGGTTGGTGCCAAGAAATGAAGACTGGACTTAGAATTTGACACTGGAAAAAGCCATTAAAAGCATATATGCAGCAAAGGCACAATGACTCTTGAGCTTTGCCCTGGACTTGGGCTACTTGCTCTACCACAAATGCACAGAAGTGTAGGTTCCCCTTTTTCACATGACTCTCATGCCCCAAACTCCTCATGCGCTTAGTCATCACATTACCCACCACACTCCTAAGTTCCTCCCCTCGCTTCTCTCGATCCTCGAAGCCACCTCCTCAACCCTCGAAACCACTCCTTCCACCCTCAAAACCTCTCCCTCAGCTCCCAACACCTTCCCAACCTCTTCTTCTATCAAATCTCTTAGTAGGGGCCTCGCTGCGCCTACAGCGCTGGTGTGTGGCAAAGCTGACAGAGCTGCCAGTGAAATGGAAACTGGGACTAGCGTCAGTGACGTGGCAGATGGTAACAATGGAGCAATGCTTGCTGGGGATGGTATATCTGCGTTACTCGGGTTAATTAGTGACTCTGTCTCGAGGACTTCTCTCAATCTCCTTTGTCTTTCTTCTTCGGCAATGTGAGCTGCAGTTCTGCAGAGAGTGTACCTGTGTGCCAGAATTCCTAAAGAAGCCCCTCACGGTGGGCTCCAGATGTAGAGATGTAATAGTTAGTCACCCTGAACGAGGGCAGTTCAAGCAAAGGAAGTGCGAGCAAAGCTTTCATCCCTAAAGGGGCCTCTAGGACTTAGTACTGGCACTGAGAACAACTCCTCTCGAGTGAGCAGAGATATGACAAGATGATCAGGACTCCTCTTCGAGTCTTTTACAGTGATGCCCAAGACCGATGGTAAAAGTAGAATGTTCACATAGATTCTGCACCCACCCAACTGTCTGCACAGGCTTAGTCAGCGCCAGCAATTTCCGCCACTCTTCCTCTTGCTCCTAAGTCCCAAACACACCCTCGTAACCTCGAATCCTTCCCCACCCCTCTCGATCCTCTCATGCCCACTCTCGACCACCTTTTCCCGATCTGCTAGAGTCCCCTTGAGTTCACCCACTACCTCTCAAAACCTCACGTCTACTTCTCCAGACCTTCGGACCCCCCTCAAATCCTCGATCTCCTTCTATTCTCTTGGTCAGGGCTTTGCCATGCCTACACTGTATTCCATGTTTCTCAACTAGAACCCACAACTCCAAATATTATCCCAAACCATGTACAACCTCCACCCCCACCTGTTGAAGTCGATGGAGAACCAGAGTTTGAAATAGAGAAGATCCTAGACTCCAAACTGGATCACCAAAGACAATGTCTGCTACAGTATCTTGTCAAGTGGGCCGGCTATGAAGGTACAGATGAAGAAATGTCCTGGCTCATAGCTACCAAATTAGGTAATGCCCCTGACCTGGTCTCAGACTTCCACAAGTCCTACCCAGACAAACCCAGTCTGCTAAACTCCGTCATATGTCATGTCTAAATTTTCAGACTCTCTGAGTATGGGCCCATCACCCAAAAACTTCAGACAAGGAGGGAGCAGATGGTTATTTCAGACCGGGGAGAGAACAAAAAAAAACTATGATATGCTAAAATGAAGTAAAAAGTCCTAAAGGTCATCCTCGTTCATGGCATGATTGATCAGCATGGTGGTAGTGGTCTTCAGTACCTCGAAGGACTCTTCCAGGACTCCAGTTAAATCCTGCATGTCCTTAGAGGATGACTTGATGGCCACCATGTTCCTGTCGATTGCTTGCACGATCTCTCTGAGTCGCCTGTCCAGCACCTCAGCCACTGAGTCTTGATGTGGAGGCAACATCTGAAGCATCTGAGGCTTCTGGACAACCTCCACATCCAGCATCTCGTCCATGTCCTCGTCGTCACCATCCCCAGCATCTCTGGATTGTGCCACCCTCTTCTGACATTTCCTCCTTTCTCCACCTCGAGGGGATGTGGTCACCACCATATGCTTCTCAGACTCTGGTGCTCGGACAGTCAGGTCACACTTTGCCTTGCTTTTCTGGCACTGGAGACATGACTTGCTATGTCCCATGCCTGGGATGCACTCCTCGTCAGCCTTAATGCATGCAGAGCATGCTTTGGACCTGACACCTGCTGTGCTACTCCCAGCTGCAACCTGCTGTAGGTTGTCCCAGACTTGTTAGTACAGAACTGTTAGTGATGGTATCACCACTCACTGATGACCCTTCCCCCTGTGTCTTTCATGTCTCTTTTTCAAGCCTCTTGTGCTCGGCCTCCAACTCTTGGATTTTCTTCTTCTTGGCTGCCTTCTTCTCTGCAGCCTCCCTTTGCTTTCAGATCCTCTCAGCCTCCACAGCCTTTGCCCGACGATCCTCTTCCTCGGCCTCTATTGCCTTCTGCAACTCAGCACGTTGTTGACACTGATGTTCATCAAACTTTGCCATCTTGGTGGCAGCACTGTCCCCAGGCTTATCCTCTAACTCCTCCATGGTCAGGATAGACCAGTCCACAATGGCTGGTTTGGTGGTAGGGACAGTTGTCGATGACGAAGACATGATGATTGGGTAATGGAAGTTGAGATACTGCCCTCCAGAGTTTTGTTACCTGGACATTGCCTCAGAATGTTCTCTGTAGTATATAAGCCTCTGTACATACGTTGTAGGACCTCAGTTCGAATATCGAATCAGATACTCTAAGCCCCACTCCATCCTCTGACCTCAGGACTCGAGCAAGCACTGGTGTACCAAGTGGTATACCTACCCTTGACCTCCGAGCAACTCCGACTCCAGATTTCTATCTGGACCTTGTATACGACCTCTGGACTTAGAGAACCGGTCTTGACACCCTCCCAGGAACCATGCTTCCTCACCTTCATCCCTGCCATCATTGTTGGTCTCCCACTAATCCTACAGTACACCGCTGGGGCCCCATTTAATCCCCTCCATCCAACAATCACAGTCAAGCTCCTGACTTAAAATCAAGCTGCCCCTGGATGCTCTTACTCACCTCTCCAGTGCTTTGGCCTTGAGAGGGGGGTAATGATATGCCACATCATACTTTTCCCCTTTTTTGGACTTATCTCTTCTTTTTCTTTTCCTTAGTGTACATGCAATGTGTCTCATGATGCCTACATGATCATGCCTTCCCCTTTCGAATGCTTACTGTATGCCATACCTTATATGGCCTTCCCTTTCCTTGATCAGCCTTCTCCAATCAATGTGACTCATGCTTATCATTTCATATTCTCCCATGTCGAGTCACCTTCCTCTTTTGGACACTTTTCATTTTGGCATGTCTCTATGTGTCCCCTCTCCTCTGCTGGTATGTAGGCAGTGTTTCTTATCTCTGACTCGATGTGTTTTCTCTTGGCATGATGTGCCTCCTATGCATCTTTGCCAAAGAGCACCACATAGAGCAGGGCAGTATATATACTCATAGGGACCTGCCTGTAAAACCCAGCTTTTAGCTACCTTGCAACCAGGATAGCATTTCCTAGAACTTGCTTCTCTTAGAACTGCTTGCCTGGCCATAGGAGGGGTAAAACTATTGAGCCCTCAAGGTCAACCCTGGCAATACTGCAAGTGCACTGACACTACTCACCTCAGTGCCAACACTTGTTGCTTTTGGCAGGTGAGGTATTCCAGCACATAACAGCATTGCACAATCATTGAGAGCAAATTTTATAGCACTGGAGACATCAAACCCTTGAATGATAGTGCTGTCAACCAGACTGAGCAAGTAGGGGATTGTTGTAGCCAGGTGGAGATGTTGTGCATCAAAAAACACCATGGACTTTGGCTTGAACCTGGAAAATTTCAGGGCCATGAAAGCAGGAGGAGAGGAAGTGCTTACAGTTGGGCAGCTTTTTTCAACCCATTGAAGCTATCCTTTACAGTCATCACAGAGCCACAGACATTGAAAAAAATGTGTGCAACCCTGATAATCTGGGTGAAGGGGGTGAAAAGGGCATGGAGAACCCAAAGATGATCAGTAAAGAGTTGGATGAAAGAATTGAGGACTCACCTCAGACAATGCTACAGTTACCCCATCAACAAAGCCAGCAAAAAGATCCCCTCTTTCCTCATCACTATGGGTGGTGAGGAACAGGATGACACTCTGGTATGAGGAGAGGGAGGTAGCCAGGTTAAATGCTGCTGATTGATAAGCAGCCAAGGATTCTTGGGTGGTGAGGTTGAATGGCAATTGGGAGAACTGGTACCTTCCTTTTGGAAAATATCATTGGAGGAGGGAATGTATCATGTTGACTTGGGCATGGCCAACCTCTAAATTCTCCAGGTGGAGGTGGATGAGTGCAGTGGAATGGGGAGCCACCTGAGCATTAATGGCATGTCAAAAACAATCTGTGATGACAGGAGGTTCAGGGAGGACAGGTTTGCCTTGGGAGTAGAAACCCTTGATGATATATCTTGAGAATAGAATGAAGGAGTGGATGACATTGGACTTACAAAGTAAGGCTGAGGTGCAGATTTTTCAGTTTCCTTCCAGTGGCAGGTGACACATTTGAAAGTTACATGATCTTCAGTGACATCCTTCAAAGACTTTTCTGGAACTATCAAACACTTGTGGCAAACCACTCTCTTGCAGTCCTTTTCATCACAAATCCATAAGTGTCCCCTCCATTCCTGCACATGACACAGAACTGGGAAGATGTTAGTTGGTGCATGAGACAAGACAACAACATACAGAGTTTGCCATCATCTTCCTCTTGAATGTTGGCTTCTTCAGTGAAAGAGCAGTCTTGCTTTTTTTCTTCTGCAAGGATTGAAGTTTAACTCTGGGGGCTTTGTCTCCAGTGACCTTCCTGGCTGTTTGTTTTGTCCTGGCCATGGTGGGATGGGTGGCTGTCAGGGATAGACTTACGTATACAGCCAAGGACAATGGTGGGGACAACCAAAAGAACAGTTGGGGATCACACATGATAAAAAGGTTGATGATGGGGCAAAGTAAAATAATAAAATTGCAAGAACATTGACAAGGACATATAGTATTAATGTTACATTAAAGGTAGCAGTAAGACTGAACATGGGTGGGATTGGGATAGGTGGGATGATAGGGCTTACCTGTATGGTGAAGCAGGGGGGAAGATAGCAGGAGTAGCAGGTGGTGGGTGATGAGGGCCAAGGCACAAACACAGGCAGACAGTGAGGACATTGTCAGTGGTGGGGACATAAGAAGATGGGGGGTGACAGCCTTACCTGTGTTGTGGGGGGACCATTGTAAAGATTGATGATAAAGAGTGTGGGAGGAGATGCCAAGAGGTCTCCTGTTGGAAGGGGTCTCAGTTTGACCCAGGGAGCTAGAGTTGCCTGGTACAGAGAGTCAGAGAGTGGTGAAAAACCAGAAAATGCGCCCAAAAGTCCTAGAGAGACTCAAGAAAACAGCTATAGCACATCAGAAATGGAGAAATAATATTCTAAGCACTCTGGCTTGGAATTCTGTCTGTTTCATCTCTATAATGTGTCTATTCTTCTTCTAAGTATGTATGTACAGTGCCCTTGAAGTGGTCATGCAGGCTTACATAAGCCAAATGCATGCAAATACAAAGTAAAAAAAAAACAAAAGAAAGAAGAGAAAACAAGTCAGTAAGTAAAAACAGTGAAATAAATGAAATATCCTAGTAGGGAGGATATTCTCCCTACACTGTGCACATGCAGGGTGTTTTGGTGACAGTGTGAGGATGTTATCAGTGGGGGCACACATAACAAATGGGGTGGTGGTGATGGGGCTTACCTGTAAGGTGGGGGTAAGCATGTACATGCAGGATGTTTGGTGAGGATGCTGTCAGTGGGAGGGCACATGGTAAGATGGGGGGTGTGACATGCTTACCTGTGTTGTGGGGGGGACTGTGCACATGCAGGGTGTTTTGGTGACAGCACGAGGATGTTATCAGTGGGGGCACACATAACAAATGGGGGGGTGGTGATGGGGCTTACCTGTATGGTGGGGGTAAGCATGTACATGCAGGATGTTTGGTGAGGACACTGTCAGTGGGAAGGCACATGGTAAGATGGGGGGTGTGACATGCTTACCTGTGTTGTGGGGGGGACCATGCACACACAGGGTGTTTTGGTGACAGCATGAGGATGTTATCAGTGGGGGCACACATAACAAATGGGGGGGTGGTGATGGGGCTTACCTGTATGGTGGGGGTAAGCATGTACATGCAGGATGTTTGGTGAGGACACTGTCAGTGGGAAGGCACATGGTAAGATGGGGGGTGTGACATGCTTACCTGTGTTGTGGGGGACCATGCACACACAGGGTGTTTTGGTGACAGCATGAGGATGTTATCAGTGGAGGCACACATAACAAATGGGGAGGTGGTGATGGGGCTTACCTGTATGGTGAGGGTTGTTGGAGATTGAATCACCCCAGTGTGATATGTTAATTTGGTGCGAGTTTCCTGTGATTACATAAGCGCTTAGAGCGCACATAGTACTACACTTTTGGTACTATTCCCTCAGTAGTTGAGTCACTACTGAGGGTAAGTCTACATATTCTTTACAGTACACTACTTACTGATACCCTGTAGCTGCCTACAGGTACATTGAATATATTAGTAGTTGAGTCACTACTGAGGCTGCCTACAGCCCTCTTCTACAGGGGTAAGTGTGTACATGCAGGATGTTTGGTGATGATGCTGTCAGTGGGAGGGCACATGGTAAGATGGGAGGTGTGACATGCTTACCTGTGTGGTGGGGGTGACCATGCACACACAGGGTGTTTTGGTGACAGTGCAAGGACATTATCAGTGGGGGTGCACATAACAAATGGGGGGGTGGTGACAGGGCTTACCTGTATGGTGGGGGGTGACAGTGTACATGCAAGATGTTTGGTGAGGATGTTGTCAGTGGGGGGGGGCACATAGGAAGATGGGGGTGTGATGTGCTTACCTGTGTGGTGGGGGTGACCATGCACATGCAGGATGTTTGGTGACAGCATGAGGACATTATCAGTGGGGGTGCACATGAGATGATGATGGGTGATGGGGCTTACCTGTATGGTGGGGGTAAGTGTGTACATGCAGGATGTTTGGTGAAGACATTGTCAGTGGGAGGGCACATGGTAAGATGGGGGGTGTGATGTGCTTACCTGTGTGGTGGGGGTGACTGTGCACACACAGGATGTTTGGTGATAGCATGAGGACATTGTCAGTGAGGGGCACATGAGACAATGATGGGTGATGGGGCTTACCTGTGTGGTGGTGGGGGTGACCATGCACACATGGGGTGTTTTTTGGTGACAGCACAAGGACATTGTCAGTTATGATAAGACAGATGGGTGATGGGGATGACTTACCTTTATGCTGGTACCAGGGGTGATCATGCATGTGCTGATCAATTGATTGATAGCTAGAGGAGGATGTCAGGGGAGTGATGTGATGGGTAGGCTAGTGCGCTTACCTGTATGGTGGTAGGGATGACCATGCATGCACTGATGCTGTGGGGTGAGAGTGAGTGGGAGAAGGGTGACAAAGAAAAAAAAAAAAAGAGGTACTACATCTATTACCATAACTTTGGAATTAGTCACGTGGTACATATATTGTTTGGAAGTGACCAGTCTCTGTATTTGACATTGGCAATGTTTGGATAGGCTAAAATTATCAATGCTCATGCAATTTCCAGAATTTTTTCAGATCACATGCTCATCAAACATGACCAAACATACCACAGGTATATAGTAAATGCACCACTGCATGTTTCTTTCTTCCATTTCCTTCCTTCGCTTTCCTTTTTCCATTGTTTGCATGTCCAGCCCCCTTTTCCCCCTCTGTTGGGGAGCTTTGGTGATGTGCACCCAAATGTTCTGGGTATGTTGAATGTATTCTCTCCATGCCTCCCACCATAGACACACCCACTTACACTAACTTATGTTTGTCATGCCACTTCTTCCCAAATCTCACTCTGCTGTGGCATCTGTTGTCATGCTTGGCCCTGATGCTTTGGCATTAGTTGTCTTGCCCAGTTGTCACCAGGTTGTCTTCCCTCATGCATGCCAACTCAAGGTAGGTTTACCATGGCTATCTACAGTTTGTATGCAACTAAATCATCATACTTTCAGTTGTTTAGGGATCTGTCTGCATTATTCTTTGTTAGGGGATGATTCAGGGCAATGTGGCATGAGTAAGTGTTGTATGCCTGGAAAGTCTGCTATGACAGGTAAGAGAGTGTGATCCATTTGGATTGGGATTCTGACTGCCTTCAGGGATACTATCATGAGGCAATATGTCATAGATGGGAACTTCACTGCTCAGCATATGAAAATGAACAAGCCAGAGTTGGATGTGGCTTTGTCTGATGGAAAAGGGTATATGGTGCTGAGGTGCCTTATCAGAGTCATCTAAAACAGTCTTTGGATAGCAAGGAGGTGAGAGGTCTCATGGTCATGTAGATTGCTTGCTGACCATGCATTTAGAGATCCACCTGCAGCAATAACAGGGCTATCAATGCTGCAAACATCAACAAGTCCAACCTATGATCTACAGGGATTGGTGCTACAGCTTGTGCTCAGCATGGCTGCTTTGTCCCCCATTCTGTGGTAGATTTTCAGAAAGGGGAGAGGTGAATGGACCCCCTGGATTGAGATTGGTGTAGCTGGAGCTCATTTTAAGCCAGGTATATGAACACAGACTACTCCATTTGTAATGCTCTTGGATATCATTCAGAGAGCACCACAAAAGCCTTGGTGATCTATGATGTAGGGTGCCAGTGGAGCATCAACTTCAGGAGCAGGGTGAAAAACAGTCCATCTCTCCTTCCCCCAGCTCTGGAAATTGTTCCTGCAGTGGGGAAGTTCCATTTGGCTGCACACAAGCTCTCTTGCTTTCCCAGGTACAGCCTCAACTTCATCAAGGGTGCTGGCCACTTGGACAGAGAAATTTTGGAGACATTGTGGGCTCCATTCAATAAGATCTCCCCCACTGCCAGGTCTATGACTCAGGCACACAGGCAAGAGGTGTATGATGATCATATGAGGGACTCTAACTGGAAGAAGCTTGTGGGAATGGGCAAGTTTTTTTTTCTTGGAGGGGATGTAAATTTATGTCTGACATCACAGTCCCCTCCTTGCTCAAGAAATATAAGAATTCCAACAAGTGTCTGGAGGAAATGAATTAGGCTTATGAGCAGTTGACTGCTGTGTTGGATCCTGACAAGGTTGCTAGGTGGGAATCAGATGCACTTAGGGAAGAGGCAGATAGGGGGGAAGCCCTAGATATATATTTATTGAAGGGGGACAAAGGTTGGTGTCATGGGTGGGTTGATGACTTGGTCTGATAATTTTTTTAGCCCCCACCTTTCAGAGGTGTGGTTGCAGCTCATGAAAAACCCCAAGTCCCCCTCTGGGAATGTTGGTTCAGTGGCTTGGCTTGCAGAAGGAATCAGCATTGAGGACTCACAGTGAGGTCCTGGTTGAGCTGAAGGTGAATTTCTTGCTGACCAGACTTGCAGGGATCAGCTGAGGTCTGAAATCTGACAACTTCCCAGTCCAATATCAACTAGGCAAGAAGTTAAAATCTCTGAGAAGAGACAGAGACTTTCTTCCAGGATTGAAAAATTCCATAGCAATGGCCAAGCATTTTGCAAGGGTTTGGATATAGATGGCACTTTCACTCCCCAGGATGATCCTGCATTCTGTGGGTCAGATGCAGAAGAACATGAGGATAGGGAGTTCTGGGATGATGATGAAGGAGACTGGGAAGCTCCTGAAGAGGAAGTTGAGGGGCTGGCTTCAGAGCTCATGAGTATATGGATGCCATCTGCCATTGGAGCTGCCAAACTGACAGAGCTGGGCCTTCATGACCTTCTCAAAGAGGAAAGGGAACTCAGGATTGGTCAAGCCAATGATTGTCTGGACCAACTGAGGACAGACCTTGGAAACAAGGCCATGTTGTACCAACAGAACTTCAGGACTGCAAATTCCACTGGGGAGGGTACCAGGACCAAGAAGGAAATCCAAAAGGTGGTAGCCAGGGTAAACAAGCATGTCAGAAGTTATCAAAGGGCCAGGCAGGCCATGCTCAGGCTGGACCCTGATGGTAACATGGCAGAAAGGTATCAAGAAATCTTGCCAGAGGACCTTGCAGTGAGTAAGGAGGTGACAGAGGAGAACAGGTTTGGACAGGGGACCAGTAAACTGGCATGGTTTTGGGTGATAGATGGTGAGAAGAGCCAGTTGAATGTGGAGGCTGGGGGCTTGATGGAAGAATGTAAGTGTATTCTGATTCCATATATCTTACTAAAAGTGTTGTACAGTTTACAGAATCAACTGGCTCAAAGCAAGGGCAAGAAGGGACAGATGGAAAGAAGAAGTGTCACTGGTGAGGCATGAGATGCTTTGGACTGGGTTGTGGTTTGAGTACCACAAGAAAATGTGGGAGCAAAGGGCTCTGCAGTTGACAGAGCCAGGAAAAGAGGCTTATGCCAACAAGCAGATGGGGCTGTGGAGTGACTTTGCAAGCAAGGCAAGGCTGATGTTCCATGGTAAACAGATGGATGGCATTTAGAATGGGAGCAGGTACATATGACATGTGTGGGGATATGCTTGGTTCAGGACTTGGTGGCAGTGTAAAGATGGATGATAAAGGAGTGTGGGAGGAGGCTATAGAAGTCTCCTGTTGGAAGGGGTCTCAGTTTGACCCAGGGAGCTAGAGTTGCCTGGTACAGAGTGTCAGAGAGTGGTGAAAAACCAGAAAACATGCCCAAAAGTCCTAGAGAGACTCAAGAAAACAGCTACAGCACATCAGGAATGGAGAAATAATATTCCAAGCACTCTGGCTTGGAATTCCATCTGTTTCATCTCTGGTAAAGCATCTATTTTTTGTTCTAGGTATGTACAGTGGCTCAAAGTACTTGCATGGGCTTATGTAAGCCACAATGCATCCAAACATGAAGTAAAAAGGTAAAGATAAAGAAAAGAAAACAGACCAGTAAGTAAAAACAATGAAATAAAACAAAGTACCTAGTGGAGAGGATACTCTCCCTACACCAGAACAGGAGTGAATGGCAAATATGTGCAAACAAAATGGGCAATGCCTAAAAGTGGGATGGCTGACATTCTTTCAACCACCTGCCTAAATAAGTAAGGGCTGATAAATTTCCATCTTCTGTCTTTGAACAGAATCATCCAACAGTGGTGGGAGTCTGTTTCTGATGAGAGGAAAGCAGAAGCTGGGAGGGCAGCAGAAAAATGGAACAAGTTGGGTGCCCCAAAAGAGACCCATGACTTGTAAGTCCACTTGTCACTCCATGACCATATGCTGAGCTAGCCAATTAACAGATACAGGAGAAAAAATCTCCCAAACATGGCTAGAGATTTAATCAAAACTGTGCACAGAACCATGGGGTCCCATGTGGTGATGTTTGTAGCACATGAGGCAGGGGAAGGTCAGATCAAGACAGCAGTGTAAGTTTCACTATCCTTCTTGTTTTTTGATGCTCAAGAAGACCACCAGGTTTGAGACAGCACCAGCAGATGGGAAGAAGGCATTCACCCAGTCTTCAGAGTTGAGCAAGGATTGGGTGTTGAATGGGGAAAATAGTTTGACAGATTATCTTTTGACAGCCCCTGGTAAGTGTGATGTGTAGTCTCTCCACATGTGCATGCCCATTGGTCACTGTTTAGTGGAGGATGATTCTGCTGAGAAGCATGAGGTGGAGATATCCTTGGATGAGGATGGGAACCCAGAGATGCCCACTTTGGCAGGGCAGAAGTTGAAGGTGCAGCAGAGCTTGGCAAGAGCAGTCTTCCAAGCTGCTTATGGTGGGTCTTGATTGTCATGTGCATGGCTCTGATCTGATTGAAGTCTGGGGCATAGCCAAGTTCACAAAGAAGCCCAAGGCCAGGGTTCCCTGGGGCTTGCTGATTGAGTCTCCCATGGAGTATCTTGACTCCCAGTCCATTCCAGAGGGGTTTACAATGAAGGATCCTTCAAAATGGACCAAGGCTGACCTGGGGTTGCTCTGGGATCACTGGAAAACCCTAGAGGCAGAGGAGAAGGTGATTGTATCTTTCATCAGTTGCAAAAAGGAGGATGGCCTTGGTCAAGGCAGTTTGACAGGAGACCAGTGGCAGGGGCAGTAAGAAGAGAGAGTGGGTGGACCCTGAGGATGACAGTGAAGAAGACGTAGGTGAAGAAGGGGTGCACTCAGGGCAGATGATGAAAAGTGGTGAGGTTATGAACAAGGGGGTGGAAGTGACTATGGATGTGCAGGACCAGGCCCCTGAAGAGTGTAGTCCTGCATGGCATGCTAGCAAGGATTGCATCCAATATTTGAAGTCTCTTGCCATCATGCCCAGGTACCAAGTACTTGTGGACCTGGTGGAGGCCCTGCCAGAACAGGTAAGTCCAAGATTTTGCAGGAACACTTAGCTAACAAAGCATCTTTCATAGGAACATGGAAAGGGGAGAGAGGTAGCCCTTCCCCACTGGGCAACATGGACCTGGAGTGCCAAGTATTTGCCCCAAGAAATCCATTTGGAGTCTGCTTGTTTTTGGAAGGCCCTTGGGGAATTACAAAGTGCAAGGTTCACTTCCTCCTCATTGGGTGGGCAGGTGGTGCTGGGACTTGGTCTGCTGTTGAGGGAATGTAGTCATGCCCAGGAAGTTGAAGAGGATGATCCCTTGGTCAGTCACCTCCAATTTTTGCTGAACTCTGAGCTTGGTATCCAGAAGGCAGAGAATGTGATGGATATAGTGGGGTTGATAGTTGTGAGGTTGGAGCAAAGTTCAGGCATGAAGGGGCCCAAAGAGGGGGATGAAGGTGCTGGGATGGGTGGGACTGATAGGGAGGATGAGGAGAAGGAAGAGGAGGAAGTTCCTCCTGTGGTACCTACTCAAAAGTGGAAAAGGGCAGAGAGTGGGATTGTGACTAGGGGGAAGAAGGTGGCAAAGCAAGATGGGGAAAAAGACAAGGAGGGTGGGGAAAATGGGAAGAGGGGGGTGAGAACATGGAATCAAACCAGGAGGGCCATGGGACATTGATGGGTAGATATATGATGACAATTTAGATCAGAATGTACAGTTTTGGAGGCCCAGGGAATTAAATCATGACCAACTCCAGCTAGGTCTGCCAACCCAACTTTCAGGTGGTGGGCTATCCTGCACCTAAGTTGGCTGATCCACCTTTCAAGTGGGTAGGCCATCCTGCACCTAAGTTGGCTGATCCCCCTTTCAAGTGGGCAGGCTATCCTGCACCTATGTAGGTCAGCTGATCCCCCTTTCAGGAGGGTAGGTTGACCAACCCAACTTCCAGGACCACAGGGCATCCCCCAGTGATGTTGTGGGACCCTGCTGCCAGGGGGGTAGGAAATTATCTACATTGCAAGAGGCACCTTTCATGATTATCCCTAGCCATGGGTGAACCCACATCCAGGTAGATGGGGCACCCCCCAGTCATGGTGGCTGATGCCACTTCTGGGGGGGTAGGCAATTATCTAGATTGAAAGAGGCACCTTTCATGATTATCTCCTAGGCATGTCAGCTGACCCCACATCCAGGTGGATGCCAGGGGGGTAGGGCTCCCCACTTCCAGGACTGCAGGGCATGACCCAAGCCATGTGGGTGCCATGTGGGTTGACTGCACTTTCAGGACCATGGGGCATCTCCCAGTCATGTCAGCTGACCCCACTTCCAGGGGGGTAGGGCTCCCCCCAGCCATGATGGCTGACCCCACTTCCAGGACCATGGGGCATCCCCCAGTCAGCCTACTGTCCTTCATACCATCTGTAGCATCACTAGTGTTTTCATTTGACATGGATGCCCCTCAGTGTGGGCTGACCCTGCTTCCAGGGGGGTGGGCCATACCCCAGCCAGGTTGGCCAACCCCACTTCCAGGGGGGTGGGGATGGAAGGGGGTAGGGCTCCCCCCAGCCATGTTGGCTGACCCCACTTCCAGCACCATGGGGCATTCCCCAGTCAGCCTACTGTCCTGGACCTTCAAGCCATCTGTAGCATCACTAGTGTTTTCATTTGACATGGATGCCCCTCAGTGTGGGCTGACCCCACTTCCAGGGGGGTGGGCCATCCCCCAGCCAGGTCAGCCAACCCCACTTCCAGGGGGGTGGGCCATCCCCCAGCCAGGTCAGCTGACCCCACTTCCAGGGGGGTGGGCCATCTCCCAGACATGTTGGCCAAAACATGTTTACACTTTGGCCTATCCCCCTCAGGGCCAGTCAGCCAGTGTCAGCTAAGCCCATCTTTAGGCTCAATTGTACATGTTGGGTGTCCCAGTTTCAGGCCAATAGTTGACTGAAGGGTCTGGCTCAGGGGTCTCCTGAGTGAAGGCAGCCTCATAGTGGGTATGAACAAGCCATTGAACAAGGTTTAATTTTGCCAGCCAAAGAAACTTGGCAGGGTCAAGATCAAGCTCTTCTGCTCATTGCACCATAAATCTAGATCCAGGAACAAAAGGAGGGGGGTGATATGGTAATACAGGAAGATCTGCAAGAGGGTCACCAATCTCCTGACACACTACTCTGAACTTGACAGGCATTGCAGTCAGGATAGGTTTCACCTTCTTTGCTACAGGTTTGTACTTCAAAATGTGATAAATTGGGTCAAAATGAAGAGTGGACTGTAGAACTGAAAGTGTCAGTGGAGAAATAGTAGTACTCATAGAAAACAAGAAGGGATCTTTTGGAGAAATGAAACTTGAGTTGAAAGGATCCAGAATGGGCATTCTGTTGGTGTTAGAATCATATAAATAAGCCACAGCAGCACTTTCTTTAGAGTCTGTGAAAGAAGGTGAAATAAAATCTGAAGTCAAAGGGGGGAGGTCTGCAATGTAGAGAGAACACACAGATACTATTTCTTTCTGGCCTCTTCATGCCTCTGGCAAGTCCTCAACCAACATTAAAAACCCTGTTCTCCAATCTCTAAGTGACAGTGGCATTCTTGGCAAGCAAAATATTCTGCCTCATCATCTGGGTTTATGAATTGAGGGTATGGGTACAGACAATGATGGGGACAGGTTGGGATTAAAAATTGTCAGCCTGAATTGGGGTCACAGATTTCTAGCAATTGCTTGCCATCTGGGAAGTCTCAAAGGATGCTGCTGAGTAAACAGAAGAATGGGTGGCCTAAAAGGAGGTCAAAAGGGGCTCTGTTAATGACTTGGATCTGCAGATGAGCCTTGACAGGCCCTGTCAGAACCATATCTTGAGGGGTCTGGACCCTAAACAGGAGTTGGTGCAAACTCCAGAAAACCCCCAGGGTGAGTGTGGGAACTCCAGAGTGAGTGCAGGAAACTAGAAACTCTGGAGTATTGGAACAGAGGAGGTAGGGTAGTGTCCAGAGGAGTCAAAGGGAGCATACACCCAATTGGCCTCAGCTTATATGCTGTGCCCTTGGACAAGTCATGGGTATGCTGAGAGTAGACAGGAGTTTGACTCAACGCTGATCTAGTTGATATTCCAGCTGAGCTCCTACAATGTATGTACAAGGTCTTACATACTACAGAGAATGTTCTGAGGCAATGTCCAGGTAATGAGACTCCAGAGGGCAGTACAGAACATTGACAATGTTCCTACAGGCTGTACCAGAGTATTGAACAATGTGAAAGTCTGAAGGCTAGACTAAAAGTACCAAAAAGGCTATGTCCAGAGTATATGTAACTACTGAGGTCCAGAGTCTGGAGTTTCAGGAGTTTCCCAAGTTTTACAGAAAGGCACTAGTACAAATGAGGGTAAACTTTCAGAAAGGAAGGTATCTATTGAGGAACATAGTCCATTAACAGTAATCCATAACCTAAGTGTCATGGATGTGACAGGCCCAATTCACAGAGAGGCATTTTCAATGACACCTAAAGTGCTCTCTTTAGACTGGTTAGTGGCCTCCAAAGGGCCCCTACAGCCTCCCATAACTCATTCCTAAGGGAAACTACCTGGCAACTGCTGTTGAGAATACACTTGACATGAAGCTTATCCATCAGAACTCCATCCACTCCCTGAAGAGGACTGTGGCTAGACCAACACACTTTCCCTTGGTATCTTTCATGAGATATTGTTCATATGATACCCAAGTTGACAAGGAAGATGATTCTGACACAGTCTTCAGGCTACTGATCATGATCTTCTTCATCATAGCCATCTCTTTTATCTGTTTGCAGATCTCTTGGATGATGGCTAGAAGATCTTGCATTGAAATTTCAATCTTGGCACCTAAGACTTGGGATACAAGTCATTTAGTGGTAGCTGCTTCATCAAAGCTGCTCTGGTAATGAAACTGAGGGATAGGATTAGTCTGGGGTCTGGAGTTAGAAGCTTTGGCAGCATTAGGTCTAGTCTGAGGGTCAATAGATGGTGGCTGAGTGTTTGAGGTTGTGGTTGATGCAGGGTTATTGGCAAGAGGAGGGTTGGCAGGGGCAGGATTAGGAGGACAATGAGCAGGGATTTCTACACCATCAAAGCAAGTGGGTTTCTTCTGCTTGATAGTGTTCTTGAGCTCCTCAACTTGAGCATAGGCTCTGGCCAGGGCATGCTTGTCTTCTTCATCAGCATTATCCTTGATCTCCTTGTCAACAAGGTAGGACAAAGGGTGAACCTCTACCTGAAATTCAGCCATGTCTTAGCTGATGTCATTATGGACTCTCAAAGAGCCAAAAAGTTGTTGATCTTTTCTTTGAAATTCTGCCCTGCAGCAGATGTGGGGATGTCTGAGCCATCCTTCATGAAAACCCTACTGCCCATGAATATGCATTTGCCTTGGCAGACATATTCTTTGCAGAGATTGCACTTGGCTGTCCTATGTCCATCAGTGCCACCACAGAAGAAGCAGCAGGGATCAAATGAGTGGCAGAAGGGCCTGTTGGTCTGAGGATTGAGTCTGGCAGTTTCCCAAGGCAGGGTCAGCAGCTTGGACATATTCTTGTTTAAGGATAGCAGGCAGAGAAGTTGGTTGGGAATGGGACTCAAATGTCAACTTTGGCAATGTTTCATTGTGTGCCACTGAGAAGATAAGTGGCTTGCTTATAGACCTCTTCAAAAGACCAGGGGTTGTCAATGTCATGGTCTAGGTCTTTGAGTTGGAGATGAGGGGCAAGGCTGTTATGGAATTTGGGGGGAAACCTTTGAGGAACTTCTCACTGATGTAGTCATCAGTGAGTTTCTTCTTTTTGTTGTTGAGGGCAATGATATGGCAGAAGTTGCAGACATATTTGCCAAGGTCATTGAGGGACAACATATGCTTCTGGACTTGATGGTGGAGGAGGGTCTCAAGCTCAGCTTTAGTGTACTGATGCCCTTTGACATCAGCACTGGGATAGAAACCAGTTACCCCACTAATAAAATCTTCCCAGTCATCACCTCTAGTAGAGTCAAGAGACAACCAAAGTTCTGACTTGTTTCAGTCAGCATAATGGATGACCCACTTAATTTTGCCCTTGTTGACAGTGGTTCCTGCATCAGTGCAGATCTGGTCAATGTCCTCAAAGTAGGCACAAATATCTTTGGTTTTTCTGAGAACTTGGGGGCTTTGTTAGAACCCCTAAGCAGCATTTCATGGTGGTTGGTAGTGGCAGACATGGGAACTGGTATTGATGATGTAGGTGAGGTGGAATTACAAATCAAAGGCAGATTTCTGGTTGATACTGACAGGAGAGCTTGGACAGGTGGCAGAATGAGACACTGAGAGGCAATCAATGAAGATGATGGTAAGAGAAGTTGTTCAGTGGCAAAAGTCAAAGCTGTTGAAGAGGATGAAGACAATAAATCAGTAAGCAGCAATAATTCCTGTCAATCTGGCAGTGGTGCAAAGGACTTGTCAAGCTTGAAGGCACCAGGTATATCAACTGATGATGGAGAGTCAGGTTCTGGATGATGGAGGGAATCTGCAGGGAAAAACTCTGATTCTGGGAAACTAAGCTCTGGGATATCATGGGGGTTAGCAGCAGGAACAAAACATCAGTAAAGTACTGGTCTTCTGGTTGTCCAGACCTGTCCAGACCCACACTCTCCAGACAGGTATGGGTCTGCCCAGAACTGGACAGGTCTTCCCCAGCCAGCCCAGCTGGTAGCCATTTGCCCAGCACTGTCCAGCCAGCCCAGACTACTCAGCCCACATAGACTGTCCAGCCTGGCCAGTAGTCACAATGTTGCTTGCAATCACCCATAGAATCAATACATGAACTGTAGAGTGGTATTTCATTTTAATCAACTAATATAGAATACATATAAGAATACTACATAACTACTATACCTATACTAATGTCTGGGACACCTAGGGAGGAAGCATGATGAGGGGAAGTGGGATGGGATGGTGGATGAAGCTGTACTTACCAGTCCCCCAGCATAGCTATTGAGCCCTCCCAGTTGTAGACAGGGTCTGTACTAGATGGATGGGAGACCAATAGGTACTTATGTACCTATAGGGGTGTTAAGCCCACACCCACCTGGTGTGGTGTTGGCAACAAGGGTGGATGGGGGGAAGTGAACAAGATGCATGTACAAGCTGCATGTGAGCATTCAAAGTTCAACATGGTCATGTGACACAGTTCACATGGTCATATGACTTAACTCACCCAGATCCCACAAGTCAGTCACTTCAAAGGCATTCTTTGGAGTGTATCTCCCCCAGTATTGCACAGAAAATTATGAAAAATTGAAGGACAAACCTCCTGGATGATATCTACAGATTGATACCATATACATCGAATTTGAACCAGTAGATCTAAAGTTATTCCAGATTTTGTGTTCAAACATGGAAAATAGAATATCTAGCTCATGTCAGCACCAATGTTTTTGCTGTTTTGGAGCACTGTCATCTTCAATGAGGCCTCACAGATGACACCAGAAATGTAGCTCATGCTTTGTAGTTCCAAAGTTATTTCAATTTTACCAAGCAAGATGTCCCTTGGCCATGTGCTGTGCATCACTACACTGGGTTTGCTAATATGACTGCCACACTTATTTCCTAATAGTACTATACTTTGCTATTGCTGGAGTGGCTGGAGTGGCTGGAGTGGCTGGAGTGGCTGGGGGTCTGGAGATGTTGGGAATGCTGGGGATTCTGGGGGGAGCAGGCAGGGCTGGGGAGGTTGGGCAGTCTGGAGCTAAATCAGTAGTTTACTGATGAAAGATCAGATGATGATGTAGAAAGATGATGAAAGGGCTCTATGAGCTCTTCAAGTTCTGTTCAGTGGCAGGTAGGACATAGAGATCTCCTTTTCAGATCTACAGACCCCTCATGGTGGGCTCCAAAATGATGTGGGCAACTCTTCTTGTGAGAGAGCAAAGGGAAAGAGGGGAAAACTGTAGGTAAGACCTAGGCTCATCCCAAGGGGTGCTGAGTTGGAAGGAGATAGAAAAGAGGACTAGAAGGTGAAGGAGGATTTTTCTTGGTGATTGGGGAGTACTGGTGGTGAGGAACTTGAAAGTCTGCCTTAGACAGATGCAGGATAACTTCTAGGGGGCTGGGGATATTCCTTGAAGGCAATAACTTGTAGAGTGGTGATTCTATACTCTTGAACTTGTAGAAAGGCTCTGAAGACTCTGTGGCAGACTTCTAGTAGGTGAAGTGGCTTTTCTGAGGGCTTTGGGATGCAGAAAACTTGATAAGACACAAGAAGGGATGATAGGAAGATGCTAGGGACTCAAAACCACTGGACGACTTGACTTGAGAGGCTCAGAGACTCTTAGACAAACAGATTCTGACTCCAAAAGATGGGTGGCTTATTTTCTAAGTACATCAGACTTTTGTATCATAGAGACTGTAGTAAGAACTAAGGTGAAATTTGGATTTGTCATGCATCAAAAGTAATAAAAGAAAACATAAAGGTTGACACATGGCTAATCACATGCACTGCAGCTATATAGATGGGGACAAAACAAGTGAGGTCCATAAGATGAAGATGAGAAAAGTAGAAGAGGTACAGACTATGCACCTGGGTAGCAAGGACATGCTGAAGAGGGTAGCAGCAATTTCTTCAACCATATTGGGATGTGGGATTACCTGTGGCAGTTCAAGTGGGGCTGTGGACATGCTATAGATGCTGACAGGCTGACATCACAAGCTTTGGCCAGGACCACTGAAGGGTGGTGGGCATGTGATACTTATCTGGGTGCAGGGAGTTGATAGCTATAAGGGACTTTTTGAGGTACAAGCTCATAGGTAGGGGAGAGTGGTGATAATAATGGTGGGGACAGGAGCATCAACTAATCATGGAATGACAAAATGACAAGACTAGGCCCAGAGGTACTTGGAGCACCAAGACAGCCAAGAGGGAGCATGACAAGCTCATCTCTGAGACAAGGCAGGCTGACAATGGTAGAACAATGCCACTCAATTACTGGATTTTGTCTCTAGGGAGAACACACTCCCTACACTGGTCAATCATTCTCACACCAAGCATATCAACATCCACTATCATTTTCTTCACAAACATGTTGCAAAGGGGTGTTTTACTCTTAGGTGGATCCTGACACATCAAAATGTTGCAGACATCCTCACAAAGCCACTTGCTTGCACATCTTTCCAGGGTCATTGAATGGGTTTGTCACTGGTGTCATGCTGAGGGGGTGTGTTGGAGCTTGTTAGGTATGGACTCATGTTACTCCAAACATTGCAGCATTGACACCCATCATCATCACATGATATGTACATGCATAGATATTGGACTTGTGCTCATCTCTTTCTTCTTCCTCAGCACATTGTCAAACAGCAGAGGTAGGTTTACCATACATTATACAATAGACTGGACTGACATTCTATGGTAGATTCTCTACCTTAGGTTTGTAGTATTATGTGTAGTGTAGTGTATTATCAAATGGCTGAGATTCTCTGCCTTAGCTGTCTACAGGCTAGTGCCACTTTTAGGCCAAAATGTACATGTCAGGTGTCCCAGTTTCAGGACTATGGTTGACTAACTATGGATGAAAGCATGGCCATGACCCTCTGTATTAGCAGGTACCTTACTGTAGGCTCTGTGACTCTGTGATTCTACACAAGTCTGTGTAGCACTATAAAGGGTAGGGGTGGTTTGCTGATGCTGTTCATCATACACATTTCAAAGGCTCTGACCAGTATTCCATTTTTCATTCAGTGACTAGCCCAATTCCTCATCAGCCAATGAACATACTACATGGTAGATATATATATTTAATCAGCCATGCATTTATCCCTGACAATCTCCTGTGCAGCTAGGTTGGTGAATTGGGGATACTTCAAGTGATGAGGATTGGAAGTGAGATGCAACCTTTGTGGACAACTTTTTCAACTGGATTTGCATAACTATTGCATACTCTTGGTCCTACACTTTGAAAATCCTGTCCACACCAAACTATTGTTTGCCAACTTCCTACATAGCTAGTTTTTTTAAGGGAATCAATGATAAACAGGTGTGGAAATATTCACTTACCCATCTTGTTCTCTACAATAATTTTCAGAATTTCATCACATAACTCTGCCACATTGTCACCATACTGCTGAAATGCCACATTGACAGCCTTGGTGACATTTTGCTGTATATGGGATGCATTGAACTTGTTACCAGACAGCACCAAAGCCTCATCCCATGAATGACAACTCCCTTGCTGCATCAAAAAATAAGAATGCTCAAAAGCAAGCAAGCACACTAAAAGATGTCAAAGATGAGCAAGTCATGGACAGGTAATGACAAAGCCTTACCAACAGCATGGCAAACCATGGATTTGACTGTTATGAACTTGCCTAACAAAGTGGTATTTTGGGCCAGAGTTGGCAGTGTTGAATGATGATCCACCACTGCAAGGGATGACTAGAGTATTGTAGCTATAGTTGGAATGACAGACACTGGAATAACATTGCAATACTCACTAACTGGCAGTTGCAAAATTGGATTGTCAGCATCAAAATCAAACACCATGCATATGTGAAGTATTCCAATCATGCCTGCTATACTGGGAAATCACCCACCTCCTGCCAGGAAGGCCAATGGACACCAGGAGAATCATATCACCATGGAAAGTAAGTAACCACCATGATCTATAACAACCAGGCAGATTGGATTTCTCACATACTGGGATGGTGAAGGGAAAACATGGTAAACAAGGGGACAGTCAATAGGGATTCACATAGATTGTCAGAAAGACTCACAAGCTGTCAGTGCACATGCAGCAAGGGAAATATAAAGTAAGGGAGTCAGCACAAAGATATTGCTTTAATGGAAAGAATTACATGCTATTGAAGAGTAAGTTGAGAAACCAAGTCAAGACTGATTGGGCTGCAGCAATGAGCAAATCACACACATCCTGTGAAAGTAAGACACTAGGATGTAGGAAACATCATTGCATATAAAGAAGCCACTCACACCCTGACATGTGACCAAAATAAATGTTGCAAGTGGCCTCAGTCAATACAGATGAGGTTGAGGCTGCAATTATTTTGCTTACACGCTATGATGCAACCAACACGCAGATTGGAAATGATGAACACAGATCTGGCTAACTTTGCACTTATATCACTCACTTGCTGTGACACCACCAACATGCAGAGTGGAAGTGAGTCCAGTCAGCATAGATCCAGCTAACCCTGCCATGACATCACTTACTCGCTGTCATGCCACCAACATGCAGTGGAAGTGAGTCCAGTTAGCACAGATCCAGCTAACCCTGCCATGACATCACTCACTCGCTGTCATGCCACCAACATGCAAAGTGGAAGTGAGTCCAGTCAGCACAGATCCAGCTAACCCTGCCATGACATCACTCACCCACTGTCATGCCACCAACATGCAGAGTGGAAGTGAGTCCAGTCAGCACAGATCCAGCTAACCCTGCCATGACATCACTCACTTCCTGTCATGCCACCAACATGCAGAGTGGAAGTGAGTCCAGTCAGCACAGATCCAGCTAACCCTGCCATGCCATCACTCACAAGCTGTCATGCCACCAACATGCAGAGTGGAAGTGAGTCCAGTCAGCACAGATCCAGTTAACCCTGCATGACATCACTCACATCCTGTCATGCCACCAACATGCAGAGTGGAAGTGAGTCCAGTCAGCACAGATCCAGCTAACCCTGCCATGACATCACTCACTTCCTGTTATGCCACCAACATGCAGAGTGGAAGTGAGTCCATTCAGCACAGATCCAGCTAACCCTGCCATGACATCACTCACAAGCTGTCATGCCACCAACATGCAGAGTGGAAGTGAGTCCATTCAGCACAGATCCAGCTAACCCTGCGATGACATCACTCACTTCCTGTCATGCCACCAACATGCAGAGTGGAAGTGAGTCCAGTCAGCACAGATCCAGCTAACCCTGCCATGACATCACTCACAAACTGTCATGCCACCAACATGCAGAGTGGAAGTGAGTCCAGTCAGCACAGATCCAGCTAACCCTGACATGACATCACTCACAAGCTGTCATGCCACCAACATGCAGAGTGGAAGTGAGTCCAGTCAGCGCAGATCCAGCTAACCCTGCCATGACATCACTCACTCGCTGTCAGGCCACCAACATGCAAAGTGGAAGTGAGTCCAGTCAGCACAGATCCAGCTAACCCTGCCATGACATCACTCACCCACTGTCATGCCACCAACATGCAGAGTGGAAGTGAGTCCATTCAGCACAGATCCAGCTAACCCTGCCATGACATCACTCACTTCCTGTCATGCCACACCAACATGCAGAGTGGAAGTGAGTCCATTCAGCACAGATCCAGCTAACCCTGCCATGACATCACTCACTCGCTGTCATGCCACCAACATGCAAAGTGGAAGTGAGTCCAGTCAGCACAGATCCAGCTAACCCTCCCATGACATCACTCACTTCCTGTCATGCCACCAACATGCAGAGTGGAAGTGAGTCCATTCAGCACAGATCCAGCTAACCCTGCCATGACATCACTCACTTCCTGTCATGCCACCAACATGCAGAGTGGAAGTGAGTCCAGTCAGCACAGATCCAGCTAACCCTGCCATGACATCACTCACTTCCTGTCATGCCACCAACATGCAGAGTGGAAGTGAGTCCAGTCAGCACAGATCCAGCTAACCCTGCCATGACATCACTCACTTCCTGTCATACCACCAACATGCAGAGTGGAAGTGAGTCCAGTCAGCACAGATCCAGCTAACCCTGCCATGACATCACTCACTTCCTGTCATGCCACCAACATGCAGAGTGGAAGTGAGTCCAGTCAGCACAGATCCAGCTAACCCTGACATGACATCACTCACTTGCTGTCATGCCACCAACATGCAAAGTGGAAGTGAGTCCATTAAGCACGATCCAGCTAACCTGACATGACATCACTCACTTGCTGTCATGCCACCAACATGCAGAGTGGAAGTGAGTCCAGTCAGCACAGAATCCAGCTAACCCTGCCATGACATCACTCACTTCCTGTCATGCCACCAACATGCAGAGTGGAAGTGAGTCCAGTCAGCACAGATCCAGCTAACCCTGACATGACATCACTCACTTGCTGTCCCACCAACATGCAATGGAAGTGAGTCCAGTAAGCACAGATCCAGCTAACCCTGACATGACATCACTCACTTGCTGTCATGCCACCAACATGCAAGTGGAAGTGAGTCCAGTCAGCACAGATCCAG